>CAJNJA010007463.1:0-16111 GCA_905231915.1 Symbiodinium necroappetens
TGGCCGTGATGGTGATCGTGGTGGTGACCGTGGTGGTGACCGTGGTGGGGGTGGAGTCGGCGGCGGCGGCGGCGGCGGCGGGGGTGGTGGTGGTGGTGGTGGTGGTGGTGGTGGTGACTACGACGATGATGATGATGATGATGATTTTTGTTGATGATGCTAACGATGATGGTGATGATGAAATGATGATGATGATGTTGATGATGTTGATGATGATGAGAAGGAGGAGGAGTCATCGCCATGGTCGTGTTCGTCGTCCGCATTACTGATTCATCTCGAGCTCCTTCCCTCCTCCTCCTCCTCCTCCTCCTCCTCAACTTTTGACATCATCATAAACAGTAGCAGGAGAACCATGGCTGGAACGGCAGTCATACAGGAAGTCATACCCCGATAACAGCGACGTGGTGGCAGAAATAGTACTGCTAGCAAAGTACGCCGTTTCTGGCTCGCACGCTTGTGGGTCAAGTTGTTTCGGGGTTCCGAAACAGCGTAAGGGATTGCGGCTGCACAAAGCGCCAGGAGCTTGAGCGGGAATAGCCGCCACGGGTACATGCCGCTCTTCCCTCAGATTCGCGATTCTTTTGTATCTTGGTGGTGTAAAGTCTCGAGCTGTGCTTTAACAGCGGCTCGCAGGAAGGCTGCCAGTAGGTGACAGAGGGTGTGCTAGTGCCCACAATCGGAACAGTGTCATAACAGAGCCAACATTGCCAACAGCAGGTCAAAATAGCTGAAACCACATGGTGCCACGGTGGTTGTATGTCAGGAGCCTAGCAGCCACCGACGTGAGATATCGTGGCCGTCGTCGTCGTCGAAACTCTCAGCGAACATAACAGCCGCATTACGACAAAAAAGGCTGCGTATACAGCCATGTCATCAAGTCGCGGCAATAGTCTAAGGCAGCCGTGGTTGCAAAAGGCAGAAGCCCTGCATGACAAACAAAAGCCCACAACTTCTCCCCGACCCTCCAAACCCGGAGCGCTAGATTCCGAGCCGACTCAACCAGAGGCCTGAGGCAGGGCGAATCGAGCCTAAGGCTCGCAAGGGTTCTTTAAGGATTCCTACAATTTTTTTCTGTAACATTGAGGGTTTAGGGCCTTTAGGGTTTATCGAGGTAGAAGCCAATCTCTGGCATCCTGAAGCTTTGTGTCGTTCGGGGTCTAGCAGAGTCTAGCAGAGTCTAGGAGTTTCGGGATTTCCGAGTTGCGGACATGTCAGAGCCGGCTTTGGGGTGCAGATTGGCATTCGGAGGCGTTGAGAAGGGTTGGGATTGAATATGAGCCGCAGCACCAGCAAAGGCAGGATTAGCAGAAAAGCTGGCTCAGCGGCAGTTCTCGGCCTTTGTCAATCGTGGTGTCGGGTTTAGGGATTAGGGTTGAATCGAACATACGCTGAGCTGAAGGGACGCGCAAGTTCTGGGAACGTGGCTTTGCCTGGCTTCAATAGTTCTTGTGGGTGTAAGCCTGGCAGTTCAGCGGAAGGTGTTCACCAAGTGCATTCTCCGTCTCGAATCAAGCCTGTAATCCTTGAGTTGTGGTCTCATATACGGGGCTGAGCCCCCCATTGCCCCTTCCTCCGTGCAGGATTGCAACCTCTCCCCGTGGCCGGCGCCCCGGCAAACGCGCTGAACACAGTGCCCACGTGTTTATAGGGTTGTTATCGGGTCTTTATGGGGTGGTGTAGGGTCGTTTCAGGATTCATTTGGGTTTCGTAAGGTTGTTATAGGGTGTGATAGGTGTGTTTAGTGGCTCGATGATGGGGTTTTAAGTTTGTTTTTTGGGGTGGTTCTGACAGGGCCTCATTACTCAGTGCAGTGTTTCGGTGTATGCGAAAGCTTGAGTGTATGCGGACTGTAAGGGTATTCCATGCACCCATTATTCAGACGCCTATATGATCAGTAAACTTCGACCGTCCTGGGCTACTAAAGTGGTTCGAGAGCCCAAGCCCTCTACCGGGACCTGGCTACATGCAAATGTCGAACCTCACACCGGGTTTAGGGCTTAGGGTGACAGTTCTCAAACTCAGCTCAGACTTCCCCGAGGATTCTCCGAAAAGTGGAGGCCCTCTACCAGAAGATGGACGAGAACGCGGATGGGCCACCGGCTCAGGGCATGGCATCAGGAGTTTCAGAGGGTTTCCTCAAGCTGTTGCTTAGGGCTTGGCTTAGGAATAGCCTTCGGCTCTGAGTCGTCATAGCCGCCCTTGTGCCGATGTTGTCCGTAGCTCGCGCATGGGTTTGGTCGGTTTTGCTCATCTACAGGTTCCCGGAAGATGATTTGGATGCTTGAGCGAAGAAGTTGGGGTGGCGGGGTTACGCTCGCTCGCTCGTTCGTGCGTTCTTCCTTGATCTTTTGAGCATCCGCTGCGTGTCACCGAAATGAAACTTTAGGCATTAAGTTCTAATTCTGAAGCCCGCTCTATTAAGGCCAAAAATCGCCCAAATCGCTCAGCCCAGTGCGAGTCGACTCCGAGGCGCCTTACCAAGGCTGAGGCCCAGAACTTCTTCAGCCGATTCGGCGGCCTGGCTGGGTTTAGGGATTGTCTTAGGGTTTAGGTTTTAAAGGGTTTAGGGTGTAGAGTTTAGTTTTGGACATCCGCAACGTTCAGGGTTTCGGGATCTAGGGCATGAGGGTTACCGTTAATCGCAGCTTCTGAATTTTTTTGTGACGGTTTCCACGAGTGATTGGGAGTTCAGGAGGGCTGGAAGCAAAGAGCCATGTTGGTCTGGTACTATGGGGGTAGGAACAATTACTATTGCACTGGCCTTCCCCATTGTGACTACATTGTGATAATATACACCAAAACCCTACTATAGTACTATATCTTCCCGTCTTGCTTTCCATGGGCTTGTGATCAGTAGCCAGTCTCTGAGCCACCAAGGCAAAATCAGTGCGTCTGCCATGTTCTCGGAGGCTGTGACCCTTTTTGCTCTATAGATGCCAAAGAAGGGGCGATCCAAGGAGCAGGGAGGAGGAGGGATCCTGGTGCCCGCAGGGCGTTGAGGCAGAGGTGTAAGGGTTGAGGGTTATCTCGTTGGGGTTTGGGTTTTGGGGTGAGGTCGGGGTTTCGGGATTTCTGGCTTGAGGGTTTGGGGTTTGGGTTATGCCAGATTTCTTGTCCCGTTCAGTCGTCGATGCCTTAAGAGGGCATCCTATCCACATTCAAGTCGTTCAGTCGTTTCAGCCTTGCACATACCAAGTTTTCGAGCGAGACCTCTGGCACTTGATCATCTAAGCGGGCATGAAACCGGCAGGGCCCGTCTAGAGCCCCTAAAGCCTTGAGGTGGACGAGAACAACGACGGGGAGATCTTGCCGTCGGAGTGGCGGCATTTCTGGCAGCAGGCTGGGAGGAGGATTGTGAGGATCTTGCGGGTCGGTGGCTTCAAGACCCTAGACACTGGT
This sequence comes from Symbiodinium necroappetens, assembly GCA_905231915.1. Classification (NCBI taxonomy): domain Eukaryota; class Dinophyceae; order Suessiales; family Symbiodiniaceae; genus Symbiodinium; species Symbiodinium necroappetens. Next base: position 3,400 of record CAJNJA010007463.1, read on the forward strand.
GTGGCGCTTTTTTCTCCAGTGCAGCGATTCAGACGATTAAGCTCACGTAGCAACGTATCTCAGAACCCTGTGCCTTCGAACATCCCTGACACCTGTTATCTGCACACTGCAACCGGCACACTCTGGCACACAATGCCACGAGCCCTAATCCACCTATACAGCTTCTGAAACCGGTAAGCCTCACGAAGTCCAAAGCCTCAAAGCCCGAAGCTCCGAACCCCCGACACCTCCCTATGAAGATCACTTTACGGGCTCAGATTGCTATAGGTGTTAAGAATCAAACCCTAAAAACCTATACCGTACACACCTCAATTTGAGAAGAGGTGCGCGACAACGGCTACAGCGAAGGGGACATCGCTGAGGAACTCCAGGAGTTGATGTCTGGGGGCGTATGGGCGCTGTGGCTGCAGCTTTTGTCGGGGGGCTTTTGGAAGCTTAACGGCTCAGCAGCTCAAAGGTTTAAGAGGTCTTAAGTTGTGGGGTCTAGTGTTAGAGTTTGGGCTATTCTTTTTGAGAAGATTAAGGGGTTCAGGGTGTTGCAAGTGGCCTTCTGTGTTTCGTTCACTTAGGAAGTGCTCGGCCCGCGAGATTTGAGTTTTGCAAGGCTCTGAAGACTTCAACTTAAGGCTACTTTGAGAGTCTTTACTTCTACGGTTAGAGCAAGGCTTGCGGGTTTGGGGTTCAGGGATTGGCCCTAAAACCCCGGGCCAGACTTAAACCCAAACCCTAAAGCCGGAAAATCGACGGGTGAGGCCTTTAGGGTTTCCGGTGGGTCAAACTTGTCAAGCTTCGGCGCAGAGCACAGCAAGGACCCGAAGAAGATCGCAGTACCGTCTGTAACGAAAAAACCAATTAGACCCTAAAGCCTAAACTCCAAACCACGAACCGGAGCCACAAAGCCGTAAATCCCGATGTACCCGAGGTGGATTTCCTGGACGATCGCAATGTTTCCGTTGGCTCACGAAGCGCACCCAAAGTGGGTCGCTCGAAGGAGTGAACGATGTCCGGAGACGGGTTTTGCGGGCTCCGTGGGCTCAGAGGCTTGGGGTTGGGGCTCCGAAGGTTAAGGGGTTTCCGGGAGCGCCCGCTTAGTCGCAGAGTGGAAGAAAAGAGCCCTATGAGCCCGTGGATCCCAATGCTTAGGTGCCTGGCATGGACAAAGATTCGTGCATTAAGTGCCCCGTTTGTGGCACGACAAGGCAGATGAAGATTTGCAAAGACTAGCATGCAAAGCTGTTGCCTCTGCTCGATGGTTTTCGGCCTTCGTCATTGTTGCTCCTTTCCTTTCCGAGTTTGGGCATAGGAGTAGTTCCCAGTAGAATCGGAGTGGCCGCATGGACCATGTCGCCTGGGCAGATAACCCCAACGCCCAACATCACGCGCAGGTCTCCCTCAGACATCCCGAAGGACAACTCAGCCCAGAAACCCAAACAAAAAGACCAAGGAGGAGATGGTTTGCGGCCTTTCGGTAGCGGTTGTCACCACCACCCGCAGGATGCTCGCCGCTGCAAAGCAGCCGCGGGTCAGCGAAGTGGGTGGTTTTAGGACTTAGGATGTCTCTGGTTCCGGGAAGTTGTGTGTCTACTTTTGACCGTGCTTTGTTGGTTAATCATTCTTGCCATTGCTCTCCTAACTATACTTGTTATGATGGTAATGCTGACGGTTCTTCTTCTTCATGGCCGGAGTATTGTCTTTCAGGTTTATCTTTATTTTTCAGACAGGTTTGTCAAAGCTTCCCGTACAGCTTTTATTGCCCTAAACCCAAACCCAAACCCCCAACACCCCAAGCCTTGGAGCCTAAGTTAAGGCCCGAGGCTTCAAGTTTCGGGTGTTAGGGCAAAGACAAGGCAACGCCCTGCCCTTCTTTTGAGCCTTATGAGTCTTGAAGTTAGAGGGATAATGGAGAAGCCTGAGGAATTACAAACACTATTTTCGAGGGTTCCGCATCGTAAGTATCGTATGAAATACCGCAAACACTTTCTCTACGCATTACGACACCCGCCATGTTACGGCCCTGGGGGGGGCTTTGTGGGTTCGGGCCTGTCGATGTTGGTGTTGTCACAAGGTCGTCCCCGCTCTTCTCCAGGCCTGGTAAATATGCGTCCTAGAAGCCACGATTGCTATCCCTTACGGTCCGTCCTTATATTGAAGGTACAATGTAGTATGCCCCAAACCCCAAGACTGATACATCCAGCACCTAAACTCCTAAAGCTAGACCCCGAGCCCCATTAAAAGCTTCACGCGGTAGGAGTTCCTGAGCTGGACATCGCCTTCGGTGGGAAGTCTTTTGGATTGGGCCTTACGGGGTGTAGGCTTCAGGTTTTATGGCTTCTGGGTTTTATGTGTGGGTGTTTCCGAGGGTTTGGGTGCCGTAGGCGGTGCGGTAAAGTTAAAGAGACCAAGACTAGATGCGGGTCGCTGTGCCTGAAAGCGCTTGGCCAGAGTCAGCATTCTCTCCTGCGGCAAGGATGGCGGCAGGGGGCGCAAAAGAGCAAACTCGGAGCCCAGAGCCATGAACCGCCCTTCCGAGATGCCATAGCTTTCTCAAAGCCACAAACCCCAGAAGCCCCAAGCGCAGTACGAGACCGAATCCAGGTCCAGATCTGATGTTGTGCATTGCCCAGAGACTTGTGTGTTTCCGTTCATGCTCAAGCTGTGTGCATGGGGTCCACGAGTTGTTCCGGCCGAAAATCGCTGCGGCCAAGCAAAGGTACCTGGGCTCGCAGTTCTCACTCACTTCAGTCGTTTCGATGCTTTGGGACTTCGACCTCGCGAGCTAGCGACCCTTACAGTAAGGTCTTGCTTGCTTGCTGCCTTTATACCAACCCAAACCAGTACCCTTATAGAAGCCTCAAGAATTCCCAGAGGACCACCACCTTAAGCCACGAGTCCTAGGCCTCCGAGCCCCTCAAACCTTAAACTGCCGACTGGAGTAACTGGGGTTTGGGTTAATGGGTTTGGATGTAGGGTTTGCACCTTGGGGTTTAAGCGGTTTGGGGTTTGGGGTTTCGGGCATCCTGTTTGTCAGAGAGGCCTTCACGACGGCGGGTGATTGTTGCTGTCACAGCTTCTCTTGGCTGTAGCTTGTCCCAGGCACCCAGGATCCCAAATCTTACGCTACGAATCATCGGCGTCCAGCTCAGGAGCAGCATGGTATTTAGTCGCTTCCGGGGACGCCCGTGCTGGACTCAGCACAGAGAGTGTCAAGAAATTGAGTTCCTAGCATGAAACTGGGAGCAGAATGAGGGTTCTCGGTTCTCTTGGTCTTCTTGTCACTGCTGCGTATTGTGGTGCTTCTGCTGCTGGCGTTGATTCTGTCGTTGTGGTTGGTAGTTGTCGTCGTCGTTGGTGCTGCTGATTCGTGGTGGCTGTCGTTTTTGTCTTTTTCCTCACCGTTGTTGCTGTCGTTGTGCGCTATTCGTCTGTCAGTGTCTGCATCTAGTTAAACATGTCTTCTTGCCTGAACCATGACAGCATTCCTGCTCATTAGTCATTACTGCACATGTTTCAGCTGCTCTTCGTTGTTGCTGCTGTTGCCGCAGTAGCCGCGGCTATTTCTACTCACGCCTCACTAAATGCACCCTTTTGCCAAAGTGCTTTGAGCGTTGAGCGCACGTAATCCTAACATTGAAGGAGGCTCGTTTCTGGTCTCAAAGCCCGGACGCCGGAGCCGCCTGGTAGTGAGGTGTGAGGCGTTGTTGGCATTAGGGCCTCAACGGAAGGTCTTCCCTGACACGGCATCCCTCTGCCAGCCTACGGTGCCGGCTCCTCGCGCTTGAAGGCCGAAGCTCCCCAAGAAGCCGCTCAAACCAAGGTCCCCCGCGGCGGCCGCCACGCCAGAGACCATGGTGATGGTCTCGAAGATCAAGCTCATGGTTAATGAGGATCTTTTGTTTCGATTGCCAGCTTTTTTTGGCAGCTTCTTGAGGTAGTCCACAATGCCATTCATGTGTCTTTTTTGCTCTTGCGCTCCATCGATATCCTGAACCTGCAATCCCAAACCCAGTAAGAATGACCCGTCAGAACGGGAACCCAGATTTGCAGAAGCTGCCAAGTGCCTGTCTGCTAGGATGGCTGGGCCCAGGCCGGTCGAGCTGCTCTCGGTTCAGGAGTTTTCGCACAGGGAGGGCTCGCTCCGACTATTAATGCAACTACAAAAGTGTAATGAGTTTAAGGCTACCTGTGGGCGCTTGAGTTATAGCTGCTACTTCAGACAAGTGTACGGAGGAGCATCAACAGTGCAATTCTAGGAAGACCGTTCCTTGCGTGCGACGGTCTTGTCTGTGTATATCTACGGCTGCCTGCCACATCACTAGCCTCTGGAACCGGGGATCAACCAACCACAGATATTCGGTGCAAGGTGCAAGATTTCAGACAGCACCGAGCTGGCACCGGAGCCACCACAGATGAAGATGAGGCGCGTATAGTGAAGCCCATACCTGCCCAGAAAACGAACCACGATGCCTGATGCAGTCTGGGTGTGGGCATGGAGCTCTAAACCCCTACACCCCTGAATTCTATCAATATTCATGTCTTGCTGAACGGAGGGCCTCGAAGCTACAGAAGAGGTGCGCGCGTGGGGGTGCAGGGCTACCAGGAAGAATCGAAGTGCCTGGGTTGATCTTCCGGGATCAATTCCCGGTTTCGGGTTTATAGAGGCTTCCTGGGTTGTTCCGGCCTGTTGATGGCAACTGTTTGGGGAGGGCAGGGTGAGACCGACGATCGGTGTGAGAACTAAATCTCAAACCGGGACCAAACCTAGCATCCTGCAGGCTGAGCAGTTCTCTGAGCTCCGATGATAGGCCCGAAATCATAAAGGATTCCCAGTCAAAAGAAAGGCCTCTGAAACCCCAAGTTGGGGACCCCAACACATAAAACCCGAAACCTCGAACCTCAAAATTTACGGCCCAAGCAGCAATCCTCTAACCCAAGAAGCCCCCCCCCCCCCATTCCGGTGAGAGGTCTGGGATTGGGCCTTTGAGGGCGAGTCCTCGGAGGAGAGCAGCGGACATCAGCCGCTGGGATGTTTGAAAGGAGAGCAGAGCTGGGACGGCTTTTGGGCTTTTGGAGCGGAGTTGGGGGCTACGGTCTTTGGTTTGTTGGGCTTTATTGTCTTCAGGGTCTCGAGTTGAGGCCTCCAGGGTTTAGGGTGTCCTCGGGGTTGGGTTACGCTGTCCCCGTTTAGGAACTTCGGGCCGTGGGACTTTGCGTTTCGCATTGGATCTAAAGACTGAGTGAGGCCGTGATCGGATATATGTTGTGATCAACAATACGGGAGAGTGGCTTTTTTAAAATCAGGAGGGCCTAACACCTGAGAGCAAAGGAGTCCGCCGCCCCGGAAAGTCTGAGCCTTCGGCAGGTGGTTGGTTGATGACTTCCTGATCACTGGCGATGCCCGCGCCCCATGAAGTCGAAACAGTCGGTCCTGTGGCAGTATGTAGCAGTTCAGGCTTCATGATTCGGCGGGTTTGGGAGCTTGGGCTTCGGGCTTACGGATCCAGCTCTTATAGTTTCGGTATAGTTAAGGCGCATGCGGATCTTGAGCACAGGGGCTTCAATCAGTCATTACGAGGCACCTTACCTTTAAGGTGCCGGCTTTTCCTAGTTGCCCTAGTTCGTTTTGTACCTCTGCTGGCGGCTAGGCCAGGCGGCTGCAGTAGCACTGAGGCCCACGTCGTTCAGGGACAGGGGCTTGGTCTTAATGAAGGGACGCGAAACCCACCTAGACTCCGACCCCAACCCCAGAACCCGGCCTTCCAGACCCGATGCACCTCGAGAAGAACAAGGAAGAAGAAGTGCGGAAATCCACGCCCGCAGACACCACTCAACAGTCTGCAAGCACCAAAACCGACAAGCCTAAGCCTTTACAAACGCTAATAGCCACTGAAGACGATGACGACGGCCATGGTCCTCCGTTTCCTCCGCGACGGCATCGGCATCGCTTTCGAGCATCCTCCTCCTCCTCCTCCCGATCAGCATCATCATCATCATCATTAATCATCATTAATCATCATCATCACCGTCCACATCCCGACCCTCGAGATCACCGTCAGCTTGATAAGAGCAAGCATTCGGATCGCAGGATTGCATGCAGCTCTTCGGAGCAACAGTTCCGTACCCAAGCCACATCACAACACCCCCGAAGCCCAAATTGCTAATTCCTTGCATTTTCTCCACACCTCTCAGGAACCGCCCGCTGCCCCTCCGGCCCCCGAAGACGAAAAGGTTGTGCAGCCGGCACAGGCACCTTTGGGGCTGGTTTCCGGGCTCCAGTCAGGACCAGAGTTTAACCCTTAAGCTCTTCCAGCAGGTGGAAGAGGAGCCTTCAATAAAGAAGTACAAGGACCGTCTACACTCCTGTAGACTTTTAACTCTTGGAGAACTCTCCAGTCCCGTGGCATGCACTCTTATCCAGGCACCTAAGAGAGCTTCTGGAGTCCTCGATTCGTTTAGGGCCGAAGAACTAAGGGAGCTTTAGTCGGCTGAGAAGCCGAAAAGACCAACACGGCACTCTCCCGAGGCCCCAAACCCAACGCTCTAGGCCCGAAACCTTGTTTCTCAAAGCCCGAAACCCGTGAGCCCCAGTTGTCTCAAAGCCTCAGCCGCGACAAGTCCGACAGGGAGGGAGGGGCCCCGACTGAGGCGATGGCCGACAAGCTGAAGACTGCCTTGGCGGCTGAGGTGCCTTTTGAGTTGGGGTTCAGGGCTTTAGGGCTGAACTGCCTGTGGGGTTTGGGTGTTGGCTTTCAAGGGAGCCCTTGTGCTGGGGCTTGGACTCCGGAGTTTTTGGGCTTCAAAGGGCCGTTTAGGGTTTGGGGGTTCGCGGTTTGTCGAGCTTCTCGGCGTTTGAGGGCGGTTTCAGGGCGTTCAAAGCTTTGGGCTTTGGGGCTGGAGCTGTAGGGTGTTTAGTGGAGGGTTAGGGTTGAGGGTTGGGGATCGTCGTGGAGGCTTGCACCAGATTTGCTGTTTCTCGTGTATACGAAGCCGCGTGGAGACCTGCATGGATCCTGCGTCAACTGCAACCCGGTGCCGTGGCAGGTGGAGACCCCACCGGCGAAGGAGCAGTGTGAGGAGGACACCCGCAATGCCAAGCTCCGGGATGAGGGTTCAAGGTTTGTTCCCCAAGTAAGTGCCCAATAATGTAGGGGCCTTAGAAATTGCCTATACTATGTTGATTATTTTGGGGCCCCTTATGATACTTACAGCATCTTTCTGCCCAAAACCCTATTCTAATTATGAAGGCCGCTACATTGAAAGCTTGCCGGCCTTAGCATTGAGACTTCGGGACATCTTGAGCTCCATTGGGGCTGCTTTCTGCATCCTCGGCGCAAGATGTGCCAAGGCCTTAGGCCCCAAGTCAAAACGGCCCGAAACGTCGCAAGTCTGCATGGCCTAAGTGGAAGTGAAGCACCCCGAAAGCCAGAACGAACACAGCCAGCAAAAACGAAAGCTCCGCAACAGACAGTGACCCTTGGCCCTTGGGTTTTCGGATGTCGAGAAGTCTAGGACTCTAGGGTCTTAGCTGTTAGTCTTCGGGATCTTGCTTGGGTTTCCTCACACTTTTAAATTTACGGTGCTGAAAGAGAGCCGCTTGAACTAGGCAATTCTTTCCTTACGAAGGCAACATGAGAAGTCTTTAAGCCCAAAGTCAAGCCCAGAAGTCCTACAAAGCATATCGTTAGTTATATATATATATGTGTATATATATAGTGTGTAATATATACATATATATATATACATGTATATATACATATACATACATATATGTCAATAATGAAAATGACCTTCTGAGCTAGCAGAGAGAGACGCCGGAGATCGAAGGAGCATGGATTCCGCTGCCGTGGCCTCCCGGCTGCTTCCAGTCTTGTGGGTTCTGACGGGCAGGTGATCTAGAGTTTAGGGTTTGGTGTTGTAGCCTTGACGCTCACATTGGGAGCCATTGTGGTACGTCTGGCAGACACAGCATGACTAGGGCCTAGGGAAGTGATCGTTGTACTGGTGGCGACAGAGACAAGCAGCCGATGCTGCGTGGCTTCGGCTTCAGTGCCAAGGTGCTGTCAGCTTTCAAAGCCCGAAACCTGGGCACAAGAAACCTTCAGGTTCATTGCAGTCCGAAGGCCCGTCGTCAGAGAAGCCAAAGTAAGACTGACGGTGATGGTGGCACCGACGGTGGTGATGATGACTAGCGTATCATCACAAGCATGACTAACTCTTCCTGGCCTTCTCATCCGAATCGTTTCGTCCTTGTCCCCACTATCGTCGCTGTGACTGATCGTCCTTTTTCTGGTCTCTTGTCCTACTACGCACTTGCCAGGCTGCAACGCACGGATCTTCTGCGGAACGGACATCCTGTCATCCAACTACCAAGCCATGCAGCGCACCCAGCTGTTGCGGTTCATGCAAGATTCGCGTGAGGCGGAGCTCGAACCTAGAACCTTAAGTTGCCACAGAGAGGAGGAAGGCCCAAGTACGGAATGCACAGGATATTGAGGCCCGCCGTGCCCGAGTCGCGCAACCCAAGCCGAAGAAAGCCCAAGAAGACGTGACAAGTAGTATGTACAAATCATAGACACATCTATGATTCAAGCGAATCAGGTGACACCTATGATGACAAGCAACAGCTGAGAACAGCATATAGCTGCAAAAGAAGGAAAAAAAGGATAGTATTAACAAGAGAGCGACGGCTAGCACCATCGATGACGTCGTCAGGATTCGGGCGGCTTGCAGCCAGTACTACATACGAACAATCGAGAAAGGGGGTACTCCAGAGAGAATGCCAATTGTACATAAAACATAAACTATAAAGTGCGTTGTCGCCGTCAACAATAGACATAACCGTGGTGGAAGTTTCGCAGTCAAAGTACAAGATTGCCTTCAAACATAACAGTGGCGCTTCAGTCCCCTTCGTAATTGTATTCGTAGGCCGTGGTTGTGCTGGTGGTAGTGATAGGAGAAGTCGTAGCGAAGAATTGAATAAAATGGAGCCACCAAAGCCGTCAATTTCGTCAGTACGGCCAGAATCCCATGATCAATATGAGTAATTAGCAAAGAAGTGGCCATGGAGTGACGATAAGTTTGGTGATAGCAACCAATCTGAGAGATCAGAATCCTGTGCCTGTACTTTGTGTTTTTTCTGCTCTTACTACCCTGCTGGACCATCATCCTGCGACTGCTCCTGCTACTGCTGCTTGCCGCTGCTGCTTCTTCTACTCCTATTGCGGCGAGATATTCCGACTATCTGACTGTTATTAATTATTAAGATTACTATGCTTATGTCGCCGTTGTCATCATGTGCTGAGGACTGGCCCAGGCTACCTCGTCGACGCGACCCAGAACACGACAGCGTCGGAGGAGAGGCAGACGGTGATGTACACCACGGGCTCGTACGTCATCTGCGAAGCCCCTTGGAACGCAGAACCTCAAGATTCGGCGGTTAGAGTCCCGAGGGTCTTCTGATTATGGCTGCTATTGTCTGTGCTCCATGCGAACAGCAGCAGTAAGCACTGTAGCTGACCATCAGTGGCCTGAACCTTCCCTTCCTTCGATGGTTCCCAAAGTCCTGCGCCGGATTCTCGCACACCCCTACCCTCACCCGAAGCCCTGAACCCTAAACCCTAAACTTGGCCTTAAACCCGATTCCCAAAGCACGCCGGTGAGAAGCCTTGGTCTGCAAATGCTTCACCGGATTTGAGCTCTGAATCCTGTGAAGCTGATCTTGCGAGGTGCTTGAAGAAAAGCCAAGTTCCAACAAGTGATCTGTTTCGTAGTTTCAGACCGTTCGGCCTAGTTGTGGGGCAGGGTTAGTGTTGTAGGGTACTCGGGTGATCCTCGAAGGACGCCGTGCCGCAGATACTATGCCTGAGAGGTTTTCCAAACAGGCAGGGCTGCCAGCGCACCGTCCCAAACCTCGAAGCTATGCACAGGGTTTCTTTGCCTTGGAGCTTGGGCAGCTTCGGGCATCCGAGGTCTTGAGCAGAGTCATGTCAAGCCCGCAACCGATCAGCTACAACTCGAGCCAGCCCCCGGGATCTGGGTCCGACCATGGGTTCTGAGGTTTCCTGCGAGTTCTGCGAGAACAAGCTTGGTGTTACATATGTCGTGGCCCCTGACGCCCGAAATCAGTACAAGGCGGCCGTGCTGGAGTTGCATCACAGTCTTGAGCTGTAACTTCCTAAACACCCTAAACTAAGCCGTAAAGCCCAGGGGGTTCAGGGTTTTAGATCAAGCATGGGGACTGTTCGTGGCTTTCTTGACACACCACGGTTTTGAAGAATTACCAGGCCCAGTTTGTAGGCTCCAGAGTTTAGGCTGTACGGCTTGTGAGGCACAGGAGATAAGCTGGGTTTAAATTCAAGCCCAAACTCAGGACTGGAATCGTTGTTGATGCTGAAGAAAGGTGGAGTCCAGACTCCCAGTTGCAGGGTCAGCTTCGGCACTGCTAACCCGAAAGCAAGACGAAGGCAGGCAAGAGTCTAGCTGTAGCAACAAGCACCCAGAGCTACGTGCGTGAACCGGGGCCTTGGTTCAGAACAAACCCACACAGCGACAGTGCCGATGCTTTCGAAATTCGCGGCCAGGTCGGCAAATTCTTGCTGGGGGCTGATCGGCTGATCTTGCCCCCTGGCGTCACGCATCCCAAGGCGGGCCGAGAGGGGATGGAGGAGCATCTGCGACCCACAGGGAGCAAGCCAAAATGACCCAATAACCCCAATTGCACTCAAGCTCAATTTTGCCTGGGACTGAGAGTTGGGGCTTCATGGGCCATGGGCTTCAGGGTTGAAAGATCGAGCTTCGAGGCGACGACGCCTCGGGGATGCAGGGTCTATAGCGTTTATTGGTTACATGACGTTTCAGGCGTGTTCTAGTGGAGCAGGCTCTAGTGTCAACTGCAAGGAGGCGAAACGAGCAAGGGCCGGGGCTTCCATCCTCCCTTCCTGTGGCAAGGCACGAACATGAGCCGCTCGTTGAGCGTGGTACAGGATGAGACGTTGAAGGTAGGCTTATGGCTTAGCACTTGAGATAAAGGTTTAGCTTGGCTTAGCTTAGGGATAAAGATGTAGAGGTCGACTTTGGTTGAGTTCTGTATGCAAAGGCTTAGTCGAAAAAGCTCCAGCTATGCCCGACACTTCAATGCTTGGGGGTCTACAGGTTTGAAAGAGCCGGGTATCGGCATTTAACGGTAGTTTTGACAAGCTTGGACATGCGAATGACTGGCACTTTGTCGCTGCCCAGCACCTCCACACCGTGTTGGGGCTGTGCGTTCTTTGACAGCCCTTGCAGCTCCACAGTTTAAGTCATTCTAGCCTCTATATCCTAACGCGATTTCCACCCAGAGGCCGCTGCGCGAGTAAGCCCGGGTGTTCGTGGAGTAGGGTTGGACCAGAGCCAAAGGGTTACGCTTTATCAACGTCTCTGACTCGTTGGGCATCACATGGCCAAAAGAGTTGCGATGCCAATGCGTGTCCTTGTATAGAGCCCGCAGAATCCAATGCCGCATCTCATGACTAGGACGGACTCCCCCATGCGACTTGCTACCCTCGCGCTTTGTACAAATCCTGCATCGCCTTCTGCCATCGTTTTGCGAATGCTCATGAACAGAACTGCTCGGACAGAGAGGAGGACCTGGCAAGGCTTGAACCTATGGCAGAAAGCTCCATGTCAAGAACATTTTGTTCTTCACCAGGGCTGCAAGGATGGGATCTGCTTCAGTCTCCGTATCTTAAAATCTGTGTAGGGTTTAGGGAATGCGGCTCTAGGATGTATTGGTTTAAGGGTGCAGAGGGTCTAGTCTAGGATGCAGTGCTACATTCCTCACGCCGAGCAGATCCCATCCGAGTGTTCAAAGACTGTTACAGCTGCAGCCAAGGAATTCGGTCCCAAGATCGAATGTTGTGAGAAGCACTTGAGCACGGTGAACAGGTAAACACTTCTGACATCGCCTGCTTCCTAGATCTNNNNTCGAAAAAGCTCTCCCCTGAGCTTCCGCAATCGTTCTGCCGTCTGCTCCTAATCGACGTCTCGCTTTTGAGCTGCGAGAGCCACAAAAAGCTGAACGGAGATCCAGGTCTCGAAGTTTCATATTATTGACATGGCTAGAACATCTTAAAAGAGATTTCGTTTGAATTGGATAACGATTTAGAGGTTAATTTATATGATTCCTCAAAATTGAAGATAATAATCGAAATTTTAGTACTGTGATACCTTAGCTCCCAGTAGTAAAATCCCGTAAAATCCCTAGAGATTTTGCTGGCTCTAGGAAATCTCGCGGTAATAGAAGTTTCCAAATTGCGGTAGCTTTATAGCGAGATGCTCGTAATTATAAATTTTCTAGAATTATATTTGTAAAATTAATATTTCTCGATTATTTTCTTTTGTTATTATATTTGTATTTCTTAATTTTATATTATTAGTTTTTTATTATGTGTTATCGAGGTATTGACTATGATGAAGCGATATTTGAAATACTTTACTTCTCATGGATATTATTGAAATTTTCTGATTGGGTTTGGTTTTGTTAGAAGAGATATAGTTTTTTTTAAAGTAAGATATTATTTCTAATTGTTTTTTTTGTCGGATTTTAAAAGGTCGTAATTTGAAGTAATAATACAAATAATTTGTTCGTGGTTGGAGCATGGATTTTTATTTGGAGGGATATTGATTGATTTTTTGTTATTAGATGATTACGGCTTTTCTAATATTTTAATTAGAAAAG
>CAJNJA010007464.1:0-23031 GCA_905231915.1 Symbiodinium necroappetens
CGCAAACAACTGCACTCCCAGGGTGGCCCATTCTGTAAACTAAACCCTAAACCCCCTAAACCTAAAGCCCTCAACCCTAAACCCTAAACCCCCCTAAACTTAAAGCCCTAAACCCTAAACCAAAAAGCACTGAACCGAACGCAGGAAGCCCTGCAAAGCCTTGTCGTGTCGGGTTTGGCACAGGCGAGTGTCAGGTTTAGGGTTGAGGGTTGGCACACAAGTCATTTAGCACAGGGTTCTATGGGTTGGGTTTGGGGTTTGGGGTTTAGGGTTTATTGTTTAGGGTTTAGGTTTTAGGGTTTGGAGGACTTGGAGTTGAGGGTTTAGCGGTTACGGCGTTTCGGGGTCCTGGAGTGTGGGGTGTAGGGCTTAGGGTTAGCATCGAAACTGATAGCAAAACAGCTGGTGCTGCTACGGAACTTGATCATCCTCGTCGCCATCACCAGCTGCACTCCACTCACCAATATGAACCTTTCCTATGCTGACCATCCCTGAACCCCCAAGAATGACCCCTAAGCTCGAAACCCTAAGCCCTCCACTCTAAACCCTACATGAGCCATGAACCCTTGAGCTCTAGTCAGGCTTCAAAACTTACGCAAGGACCTTCTGTATGGATGCTTTCTTCTCAAAGCCCTAATTCCTAAACCCGCAACCCGAAACCCTCATGCATCTCCATCTTGAACCTAAACCGTAAACCCTAATCCCCAAACCCTAAACCCTAATCCCTAAACCCTAATCCCTACACCCTAAACCCTGAACCCTAATCCCTAATCCCTACACCCTAAACCCTAAACCCTGAACTCAACCCTAAAGCCGACTTTCTCCCCCGGTGCCTCCTTTAGGGGCCTGAAGCAATAGAGCTTTTGGGCTCTATCAACATATAGCTATAATAAGGATTCTGAGGGAAAGATGCGGGATAACTACCATGTAACCCCTACCCTCCCAAACCTTGAACCCTTAAGCTAAACCCAAAACCCTACCCTAGGGTTGAGGGCTGAGGGTTTAGGGGTTTAGGGGGTTAGGGTTTCGTGTTTAGGGGTCCTGTTTTCCAAGAAGTCGATGTGCCCCAGCACTTTCCCGTCCTCTCGGAGCCACACCGCAAAACCAGGGACGATTGCTCTGAGGCTTTGTAAGGGGCTTCTACAAGCCCCTTAGTGTTTAGGTGTTAGCTTTAGGGTTTAGGCTTTGAGATTTAGTGCTGAGACATAGGCCAATCTCTGATTATCCTCATGCCCACCTTGGACTACTGTACTACAGCCACCCAAACGAACTGCAGAGTCTGAACCGACGAGGGGTTGGGGATTTTGGGTCAGGAGTAGGGTTCAAGGGTGTAGGGTTGAAGGTTTAGGGTTTAGGGTGCAGGGTTTAGGGTTTAGGGTTTAGGAGTGTATGGCTTGGGGCTGCAGAAACCCTAAACCCTAAACCGTGAGTTTAACGGGGAGGATTGAAGATGAGGGGCCTAGCGTTTTCTGTACGGAAGCTAGGCGAAAATCTCGCATTTCGGGTTCAGAGTTCAGGGTGTTCTTGGATATAGCCCACCAAGCATCCACGGACAGCTGAGCCTTGATATCCCAACAAACACCATACCCTGCATCCCTAAAACCTCTTAATCTCTACACCCCAATCCCTAAAACTCTAAATCCCAAGCCCGAAACCCTAAACCCTAAGAGTTTAGTTTGTAGGGTTGAGGGTTTAGTTTTTAGGGTTGAGGGCTTAGGGTTGAGGGTTTAGCTTTAGGGCTGAAGGTTTAGAGCAAAATTCTTCCACGAGGGCTCTATACGGGTGATATACGGGTTGTAGAATAGTCATTTAAAGACTTTAGAAAGGTTTCATTTACATATACAGAGAGAGAGGGGAGAGAGCGAGAGAGAGAGAGAGAGATACTTACTTACTCACTTGTATGTATATATATATACATATATATATATAGATAGGTTCCATGAGGGCTCCGAAAGGGTCATAGAGGGGTTCTATAAGGGCATATACGGGTTCCATACGAATTATGTAGGGGTTCTATGAGAATTAGATCGGGATTCTATGAATGTTGCTTTAGGGTTTAGGGCTTACAGCCAGGGTTTGGCGATTCCCTTTCCGATTCAATGCCGGTCTTGATTGCTGTAAATTCAGCAGGATTACTGAGCCTTGATACCTCCATGCCTATACAACCCTAAACCCTGTAAAACCCTGTACAACCCTGTAAAGCCCTGTAAGACACACGAAACCTCGAACCCTGAGCCTCATTACCCGAACCCAAACTTACCAGAACCCTAAACCATAAACCCTGAATCCTAAACCCTAAACTCTAAACCCTAAACCGCGTAGGTCCTCGTAGTTGCGCTGCGAGAGCGGGAAGGGCCGAAGTTTATTCTCCTCCGGGTTCTGGGTTTAGGGCCCCGAGACACGGGGTTTGGGGGTTTAGGGGTTTAGGGCTGTAGGGTTTAGGGTTTAGGTTTAGGGTTTAGGGTTTAGGGTTTAGGGTTTAGGATTTAGGGTTTAGGGTTTAGGGTTTAGGGTTTAGGGATTTGGGGCCAAAGAGTTGAAGGCACCAGGGTTTAAGGTATCTTTTGGGTCATCAAGAAGCATCCTTCCAGGACTCAAAACGGGGCTCCGGAGGGAAATACACTCTAACTATTGGTCGTTGGTGCCCCCCTTTGGGATTCAAAGCCTGGCGCCTAAGCTTAGACCCTTAGAGACAAGAAAAACAACCCGAGCCTAAAGCCCTAGACCCTAAACCCTAAACCCTAAATCCTCAGCCCTAAACCCCAAAGAGACCCTGAAATCAAAAAAAGCAAAGCCTTGAACTCCAAAGCTGAAACCGCACAGGTCCAGAGCTGAAGCTGCAATCTCTCAAACCGTGAAACCCCGTACAGAACCCGCAGGAACCCTTGAAGGACTCTTTTCTAGAACCCCAAACCCTAAACCCTAAACCGCAAAAAAACAAGGGAAAAAACCGATAAAGCCCTAGAACCCCAAACCCTAAACCCTAAACCCTAAAAAAACAAGGGAGAAAAAAAAACAATAAAGCCCTAGAGCCCCAAAGCCTAAACCCTAAACCCTAAAAAAACAAGGGAGAAAAAACAATAATAAAGCCCTAGAGCCCCAAAGCCGTCGATTGCCTCGGCTTTGCTGGCCAGCGGCAACCTGCAGGGTTTAGGGATTTCCAGGTTTTCCAAGGGAGTCCAAAGTCAGGGAGTCCAGGGTTCAGGGTTTAGGGTTTAGGGTTTAGGGTTTAGGGTTTAGGGTTTAGGGTTTAGGGTTTAGGGTTTAGGGTTTAGGGTTTAGGGTTTAGGGTTTAGGGAGGGATAGGTCTATATCTTGGGTCTTAGGCTCCGCGATGAAGGCTGGTTTAGGGATAGTTTTGGATTTCGGGTGTCTGGCTTTAGGGGGTTTAGGGCTCAGGCTTTTAGGGTTTAGGGTTTCTGGCTTTAGGATTTAGGATTTAGGCGTTTAGAGTGCAGGGTTACCAAACTTAGCCAGTACTTTGTGACTGAGCCTTTCAACACCCACTTCGCCGAGCTCCCTGATTGTCCACCCAAGACCCCGCACCTCTTAAGTTTCCCATCGAATAACAGTTGCCCCCGAAGGTACTGCTTGAGGGTATGGAGTTTAGGGTTTAGGGTTTAGGGTGGGGCATATTTGGGGCCAAGCATTTCCTCATTCAGCGACTGTTACTGAGGAGGGAATTCAACTCGACATGGAACCCAAGGTAGCCTCCTCCAAAACGGACCCGAGCCCCTAAACCCTAAACCCCACTTTCGGGCTCAACGTAACCATGTAGCCCGGAAACCCCAAAGCGCAGAACCTCCAAAACCCCAGAAAATCCCAACAAACAACATAAGGAAACAAACACTGAACCCTACCTGTGACCCTAAACCTCAAAACACCAACAAAAATCTCTAATCAAGCTCCAAACCTCTTCCACCACCCCCCCGAAAGAAAGAAGCAAAAACGACCCCGGACTCGGCCAAAAGCGGCAAGAGACCCTAAACCCTAGACCCTAAACTCTAAACCCTAAACCCTAGACCCAAGACCCTAAACCGAAGGCCTCGCCAGCGTGCGGGTGCGTCCCCAGAGTGTGAATCCCAACTTCTCGGCGCCCTCGGGCACCCGCTTTAGAAGGGGTTGCTTAGGCTTAGGGTTTAAGGCTCAGGGCTTCGGGCTGAGGACTGATGGTCTAGGGCTTAGGGCGTAAGGTTTAGGGTTTAGGGTTTAGGGCGTAGGGTTTAGGGCTGAGGGCTTAGGGCTTACGTGAAGGATAGTGGGATTAGTAACTAAGGTTATACATAAGGTAAGCATACTTGTAGTTACTGACAGCCCCAAATGAGGTCCTCATAATCTTACTTACCAAGTCCCATGATTCTCCAAGTCTGGATCAAAGAGCTCGGTGATGGAGAAACTGCAAGCGAAGAAACCATGCTCCGAGTAACGGCTCAAGTGTGTGACAAGGACGCGACTCGTGGTGGCACAAGGCAAGGGCCCGGAGGCAGGCTTTGAAACGCGCATCTTTCGGCTGGCACCTTTTCGCGAGACACTGCCGCGGAGACGATGCCCAGCTGGACTTTCTTCTTCGTGTCAAGGAAGAGAATCAGCTGCATGTCACCTGGAGCAGCCGGACGATCATGAGTGAAACTGTGCACAGGGCCGGCGTTCTCTGTTGCACTGCACGCCTTCTCGACACAGTTCGTTTGACAGGCCCTCCAACTTGCCACTCTGGACTGCCGACTTCCGTCTGCCATGGAAGCTGCCCGTGCCAAGGCGAGCTCGTGCTCGAGGCGATGGTACTCGCCCTTGTATCTCGTCCCGCCCCTGAGCAACGCTGGAGAGAGGATGTGCTCACGCTGCCGCACTCGAAGCACCATGGCTCGGACGATCCCTTGCAGATGTTGTCGCCGCTCCAAACAGCGATCTGCGGTCATGGCCGTGTCGGTGTCCATCTCGAAGATCTCCACATCGGCACAGGATTTGACCAGAACGGCCAATGTGTCCAAGCCCAAAGTCGTGGAGAGGGATGTGTCTGATGTCTCCTGCTCTGCTCCCGCTTTAGAAGTGGTTGCAATAGAAGCCCAAAAGTTGAAAACCCAATAGCCTCCATCCTTAAGAGGCATATATAGGGAATCCCAGCACGATGTGTCCCTAATCCGGTTTCCAACTTTTTGGAGGTTACTATAAGGTGGTTTAAGGTTTAGGGTTTTGGAATTGAGGATTCAAGTTTTAGGGTATGGGTCGGGTGTTAGGGCTCCGGGCTTTGGTCTGCTGTAAGGGATTTAGCACTTGAAACAATCAAGAATGTAAGGCTTGAGAGGAGGACTTCTAGAGATCAGGGTTCTGGGTCCAGAGTTTAGGTTTAGGGCTGCTTAAAAGGTTTTAGGATGTAAGGTTCAGGTACGGCTTGGGGCTGAAGTTGAGGCCTAAACCCTGAACCCTGAGAGCCCTAAAGCCTGAGCCCTGAACCCTACACCCTAAACCCTAAACCCCTAAGGTATTTAGGGTGTATCAAGGCGAAGTTCAGGGTTTGCGGTGTACAGAGTTTCGGGCCCCAGATTGGCATTGTCAGAAAGCTTGCTTGTGACACATCGTGTCGACGGCTTTCGGGGATAGTTGTATCTATTCAAGACTGAACTTGGTGGTGATTTTAACTGCCTCTTAGGGGTTATAGTCACCGAAAATCTTAAAATGGTACCTGCTTCCCAGACCACCTCTAGCCAATGCGACAATACGTCTCAAGAGCTCTATCCCTCAAAAAACATCTTACATAGCTTCATGAAACACTGCATGACATTCTAAGCCAGGTAAATCCCCTTCCAAAAAATTGTAGGGGCCTTAATAATTAGAATAGGGTTTGGGGGTATATTATACTATCATCATGACAAGGACCCCTCAAAATAGTATAGATAATTATTTAGGCCCCTATAGTAAACGTTCAATCCGACAAAATTAAAAAAAAGGGCACTGACCTTAAGATCCTTCTAGGGACGAGTGGGACCCTCCCTGTGGCTTTTGCCCTCCCATCAATCAAGGCTTCCCGGTTTAGGGATCAAGGCTTTAGCTGTGCATGTCGAGTTAGGTTTGAGGGTTTAGGGTTCAGCGTTCTAGAGAGGAGGGGCTAGACGGCTTCTGCAGACGTCTGAACAAAGCCTTCGAGAGCCTTACCAGAGACAGTGGCCAACCCCTATTCCCACACCGAAAATGCGAAACCCTAAGACCTAAAAACCCTAAATGCCCAAGCCTCCCTTACGTGAAGAAACGCACCCTCCTAAACTCCGATCTTGAAATTGCAACACCTCGTCCAGGAACCCTTGTTAAGCCCCGTCCACAAAGTGATAATAGTGATCCGAAGATTGAGGCCCTGAGAAAAGGCGGTCATCAATCGCAGCTCTATGCTAAACCGCTAAGCCATGGAATTCTAAACCTTATCCCCAAAAAAACTACATCCGAAATCCCACAGGTCCTAAACCAAGCCCAAAGCCTGAACACCCTAAACCCTAGACCCTCCCTCCTTCAGATAAAAAGGCGACTGCCATGAGCTCCCAGCCCAAGGCTCAAGCACCGTGGCCACCTGCTCGCAAATCCCTACGTGCTCCCTGGGTTTGGGGCTTTTGGGTTTAGGGTTTAGGGTTTAGGGCTTTTGGTTTAGGATTTCTAGCTTTGGGCTTTGAACGAGCTTGAATAGTTAATGGTATATTAAGGTATCATACTACGTGCTTGAACTTTAGCTTTTAGCTTAATGTACTAGGTTGGCTCTTTAAAGCCCCTGAAAAATGTTCGTAAGTAAGATACGCGTAAGCCCAATAAGGGAAAACAGAAAATGTCCCAAGGGCCTACCTAGTAAGTCTACGTAACCCTTAACTCTAAACCGTAAACCTCGTGCCTATGTACTAGGTCGACGAGGAAATTGCAGACTATATGCTTTAACTTTAACTTTTTGCTTAATATACTAGGCCGGCCCTTTAGAGTAATTCTATGTAACCCTAAAGCCTATTAAAGTATCATACTATGTGCTTGAACCGAATGCTTAGTAGATTTTTAAGGTTTGAGATCCAACTCTGAGGGCGAGGGCGAACCGAAACTCCTAAACCCTAAACCCTCAACCCTCAACCCTAAACCCTAAAACCCTAAAACCCTAAGAGCTAAGAGCCCTCAACTCCAGGCCCGATGCCCTGAATTATAAACGCGACCTGGACCCTAATAAGGAACTTACCTTTTTGGGGCTCCTTATTATGATTTCCCTCTATAAGTCCTTAAAAAAAAAGGTAGGTTCTTTAGACTCTAAACTCCTGAACCCTAAACCCCGAAACCCTTGTTTCATGATTCAGCGGCCGTTTTGGCAAGGTTTCAAGCTAGATCCCGGCTTGAAGATGCATCGGGTTCTGTCCGGTCAAGTGGGCTCTTTACAGGGCTCATTGGGTTTAGGGTTGAGGCTTTGGAGCTTAGGGTTCAAACTTTGCCGTCTAGGGGTTGGGGCTTACCTGTAACGGAAAAGACCTACCTTTTTAGGGTTCCTTATTAGAGTTTCTATGTATAGTTCCTTAAAAAGGTAGGTCTTTTCGGTTACAGGTAGGGTTTAGGGTTTATGAACTCTGATTGCATGTATCTGACGCTTAAAGTCCTGCTTATAACTGCCCCATGCACCCTATAACCCAGTCTAAAAGCATTTTACTCACGTGTAAAAACCCTGCAAACTCCGTCTAAAACCCTAAACCCCCAACCCTAAAGCCAATACCTTATCTTAAACTTCCATGCCTGGATCCTTTCAGGTAGATGAGGCTTCGAGCTTGGATGATATGGGCATCTGAAGAATCAGCCTAGCCTGGGGTTTCGGGGGGGCTTGATACTATGATGATAAAAGGAAGCCCAAAACATACAAGCATCAACTGAAGCCCTAAACCCTATAGAAACCTGGTAGGGAGCCTGGCAGGAGCCTTCCAGGAGCAGTGCCACGAAACCCCAACGAATACCAGCACTGGTTATTCCGACTCCTGTACTAGCGCCGCCCCGAACACGTACCGCAGAAGCCTGGCTGCTTTTTCCGCTGCGGATTGGAGATTTCTGAGAGACTCCAACTTCCCTTCGTCGTTTCAGGGTTTCGGGTTTGGGGGTTTAGGGCTAAGCGGTTGAGGTCCTATGGTTTAGGTTCTAGTCTTGCAGCTTAGATGTCAAATAATCAGACTCAACCCCCAAGCTGAACCATAAACACTCGGTTTAGAGTTTAGGGTTTAGGGTTTAGGGTTTAGGGTTTAGGGTTTAGGGTTTAGGGAAGCCTGTAGTGAACTCACAAACCTCAAGAAATCACGAGCTGCTTGATTGTATACAGGGGCCTTCATCATTAGAACAGGATTCCTTAGAGGTGTCCTTCACAGGGTTCCTTCGAAGAGCCCTCTGAGGGTTACTATAAGGGTCTAGTAAAGAGGTGCCTTAACAAGTAGCATTGCATCATAACTGTATGGGGACAACAAAAGAATTCGATTGGTAATCACTAAAACCCCTATCGTAAGCTTAGTTGCTGAGTTCATAAGCACAAAAAAGTGTACACTTTCTTTCAGTTCTATAAGAGATCATATTACCCCCAAAAAAATTAAAGTGTACTCATTCAGCTACTTTTGATGGCATAAATCCTGCATTAGCTGAAGGAGCGTAAGTAAGGGATGCTGGAGTTTCTGGACTTCCTGGATGCGTTGATCCGGGATTTCTTTGACCAGGGTCGCTGCATCCGTGGTTTCTACAACAGGAGAGGGTTTGGGGTTTAGGGTTTAGGGTTGAGGGTTTAGGGTTTAGGGAGGCGTACCTGGTAAAGGATGCTCTGCAAGGTTCCAAACAGGGGTTCCGCTATCAAGGGTTCTGGACTAGAGCTCCCTTTTAAAGGGGACCCCTTTTTGCAGATCATCGCAAGGAGATCCCTCGCAGCTTCGGCGGCGACTGGAGCTTGCGAAGCTCCCCTTGGAGGTCGCCGACGCTCTCTCGGAGACTTCGGAGCATCTTCATGATCCTTAAAACAGGGATTTAGGGGTTAGGGTGTAGGGTGTAGGGTTTAGGGTTCCCGAACCATGGTTTTTGAAGGATCCCCCAAAAAAGGGCTTTTGTTTGACAGGATCCTTTTCAACAAGTGGCATCCTTTAAACAGGGAGCCTGTATGGTATACTCCTTATTATGGGTAATGCAGGATTTATATCATCCACCGTTCTAAAAGGGCTCCGTGAATTGAGGGAGCTCCGCGGTTTGTTTTCTGGATTCAGGGAGCTTCGAGATTCAGGGCACAAGTCGGGTTTAGGGTTCAGGGTTCAGGGTTTAGGGTTCAGGGTTTAGGGTTTAGGGTTCAGGGTTTAGGGTATCCTTACTTCCCGAAGGCCCAGGAAATAGAAGCTTCTACTTTACCCGTCAACATGATGCTAGTTTTTGACGTGCTGACCCAACAAACTCAGAGAGTCGGTTTGCTCACCGGCCAGTATAAGAACAAAACATGACGCCTTGAACATTCAGAGTACCATCGTTCTAAGCAAACCGACACCAGGCTTCATATGACTTAGTTCTCTAAGTTCGGGTCCCCTTTTCAGGTCCCCAATAGAGTACGGCACCCTTATAAAAAGGACCCTAAAAGGGACCCTACTTTCGAGAACTACCCATATGTCAAGGCAGTACACAACAATAGAAACTCATGGACATCCCCCAAAGTCGAACAAAAACCCATGAAAACAAAAACACCCTAAAACCCTAAAACCCTAAAGCCCTAAAACCCTAAAACCCTAAGCCCTAAACCCTAAACCCTAAGCCCTAAACCCTAAGCCCTAAAGCCCTAAAACCTTAAAACCCTAAACCCTAAAACCCTAAACCCTCAACCCTAAACCCTAAGCCCTAAACCCTAAACCCTAAGCCCCAAACCCATAATCCCTAAACCCATAATCCCTAAACCCCGAAATCCCTAAAACCCTAACCCCCTAAACCCCAAAATTCCTAAAACCCTAAACGCCTAAACCCCTAAACCCCTAATCCCTAACCCCTAAACCCTAAACCCCAAAATCTCTAAACCCCTAAAACCCAAAACAACAAAAAAAAATCCGAGGCAGCGGCGAGGTCGATGACCAAACCCACCGGGGCGCCCATGTCTCTGCAATGCTGGAGGAGATCCTAGGGGCTGAGCTATAGCGCCCCTCTTAAGGGGGGTTTAGGGTTCAAGGGCTTTAGGGTTAAGAGCTTACGGGTTTAGGGTTTAGGGCTTTAGGGTTTAGGGTTTTGGGGGTTTAGGGTTTAGGGGTTTAAGGGTTTAAGGCTGAGCTATAGCGTCCCTTTTAAAGGAGGTATCCGAAGGCAGGCTATAGTCCCTAAGAGCCCTATTAACCATAGGCCCCTAAGTAGTTCCTGTTTATGGTTCATATCTAGAATCCTATAAGGTAATCCCAAAAAGGAACTACTTAGGGGCCTGTAGGTAGTGTCCCTTTTAAGGGGGGGGGGTATCCTAACGCCAGGCTATAGCGTCCCTATTTTTTTTCGGTGGTTTAGGGGTTTAGGGTTTTGGGTTTTAGGGGTTTTAGGGTTTAGGGATTTAGGGTTTAGGGGTTTAAGGGTTTAGGGTTTAGGGGTTTAGGGGTTAGGGTTTAGGGGTCCCTTTTTCGGGGTTCCCTTTGAAGGGATCTCTAGAGGGCAACTGGGTTTCTATGGGGTTTTGGCTTTGGGGTACTTTAAGACCGATTTCCGGGTTGAGGGTTTACAGGCTTAAGGGTTTAGGATATTTGGGGTCTCATCTAAGTGTTTAGAGGCTTAGGATATTTCGGGTCTAATCCAAGTGCTTAGTGTCTAGGGCCCATCAGAAAACTCTTAAGCCCAGACCGGCTTTGCATGAGAGTGCCTGGTGGGGGGCTTCAAACGCGTTTCAGAGGCATGGCACAGTGGAGCCCAGGGGCCTCATCAAGTAGAAACGTATATTCTTGCTACGGGGGTTTCGGGGGTGGGGTCGTTGTGTAGATTAAACTAGCATTTCAGCCTGTATCCCTAAGGCCCCTGTACCCGAAGAGTATTATTATAATATACTTTGGCCTTAAAGTGGTCCCTTTTTAGGTACTCTTGGGGGCCAACGAAAAAAAAACTCGCCGGGTCATCACATGGACATCTAAACCCTAAACCCTATAGATCCCTTATAGATACCTTAAAGGAACCCCACCTAAGGAACCCAAAAACCCTAAACATGGACCCTGAGGGCATAGTTTTCTTCATCAGACTGTCGTGTTGTTGAGCTTGCTTACTTGAGCTTACCAGGACCCTCCAAGTACCCTCAAATAGGGGTATATTAGGTGCCAAATTAAGGGTATTCGGGGTCGAATAGAGGGTAGATGGAGGGTCTAGGTAAGGTAGAGTCTGAAGTTTACGGGGGACCTGTTCTGGGGTCTATAGGGTTTGGGGCTTAGTGTGTCTAGGTTTGGGCATAGGGGTGTAGGGGTGAAAGGCCCAAACACCAAGCCCTAGGATTTTATTGGTATATGACTAGCACTTCCCGCGAATCCACGGCCAAACCCAGATCGATGCAGAGATGCCGAGCACCGAACCTCCTTGCCGAACCACATGTCATCCTGGCGTGTTTTAACCTAGACCCCAAAACCCTAAACCCTCTAAAGGGCGCCTACTACAATTTAAGGTATATATTCCCTAACTATTGTCTATAGGAAGGTCTGGGCACCAAGGGTATGACTAGAAGCTTGAGGTGTTGGGTTCTATTCACATCCTGGACTGATCCACCCTTGACGGATCCCCAGAAGAGCGGTTATGGTAAGCAAGCACACTCAACAGTCTTCTAACTTAGAGAACCACCCACCAAAAGTCATTCTGATCAGTTGTAGTTCATACCCTGCAGCTTCATCTTGCTTGCCGCGACACTAACTAGACCCCAAGCCCCTAAGCCGCCCTAAGTTCCAACCCTAAACGCTACAACCCCGGATCCGAATCGCGTTCAACCACTCTGAGGACTCCACACTGCTCAAAACAGTATATCACAAACACCGCAGTCATATAACCCCTGTATACACATAAACTCTCAAACCTGAACCAGGAATGAATATGAATATATATATATATACACATATTTACATATATATATATAGGTACTTTACGTTATAAATATATATATATATACATATATATAGAGAGAGAGAGAGAGAGACCCAAAAACAGCAGTGCCACGACACTATCTTTCTGTACACTGTACACAGAGGATGTTGTCGTCTGGCAATACACACACACACACACACGCAGAGACACGCACATGCTGCATATTCGAGTTTGCTCTAACTTCCCACGGCTGGTGTTGGTGTCAAGTCTAACAGCATACTCCTCGTTGATTGTAGCGCTGGATAGAGCTGCGAGGCATTTTCTGTCTCTACTAGTGGCAAGGACCTTTAAAAAAACTCGGAAGCCTCGCACCGCATCAAGTCCTATACCTATAGTCTCCATTGCAGTTCATTTTTTTGGTTTAACCAATTTTATACTAAGGATCCGAAAAGCTAACCCCAAAAAAGGAACTACTATGGAGACTAGAGGTACTCCTAAAAATCTTACTCCCGAGACCAACTGAATGTCCTGGAGGAGGCCGCTGTCGTACGCGCAATCAGCCATCCAGCCCTGCCAGCACAAGCAGAAGGCGCAAAGTAATTTGAAGGCCTGAAACTAGAAAATTAGGGCACGCGGTCTTGGAGCTATATTCGAGTTTTTCGAGCTTAGCTATATCAGAGAATCGAGCTTATTGTTTCTTTGGAGGGCGGGGAACATTATGGAAAAAACTAGACTAAGGAATACGGTTTTGTTGCGATATTATGAATACCCAATAGGCCCCTAAGTACTTCTTCCTTTGTGGGATTAACTTATAGGACTCTAAAGATAACCCATAAAAAGGAGCTACTTACAGGCCTATGGGTATGGGTATGAATACACTCGGGCCATCCTGTACGCGCTCGACTCTTCCGAAGTAAGGTTCAGGGTTTACCTATAGTCTCCATTGTAGTTCCTTTTTTGGGTTTAACCAATTCTATATTAAGGATCCTAAAAGGTAACCCCAAAAAGGAACTACAATGGAGACTATAGGTAAGGTTCAGGCAGGGGTTTAGATCCAAGTTAGCTAGACTGTACTTTGGCATCGGTCAGCGTGGTTCAGGCTTCACACTTCTTCCTACGTCTCCAGCATCCCAGGGGGATCTAAAGGTTAGCCCACGGGAGTGTGTAGGGATCGTAGGCGCCCAAAAAGGTTAAAGGTTACCTACTCTACTACTAGGTCTTCAACCCCTGCCCTGTACCTCAAGCAAGCCCTCGTTGTGATGCCAGAGATGTTTAAAGGGTCATGTGGGTGAGGTCTGGGCCGCATTGGTGTACCGGAGACGCGGCCATAGAGGGGATGTTGACATGCACGGATCTGCAGGTACACTATACAACGCTTGAAGGAATCATTTCCAGGGACATCCGACTGCTTCCTGCCCCGCAAAGAAATGAATGCTTTTGCAGATGCACTTAGGTTTTAGGGTTTAGTGGTAGATCGGCTTGGGAGTAGGACCTTTGAGTAGGAAATGTTCGACGATGATTCTGTTCCTTCGGACCCGCCCCAACCAGAAATGACAGCACGACGACCTCTGAAGCTCACCCCCTAGACCTTCTAAGGACCCCTACTGTAGGGGCCTTGATACATTGGAATGGGGTTGTGGGGGTATATTAATTTTAGTATAATAAATATAACAAGCATCTCTGAGGAATAGTGCTTGTAAATAATGGTACTTATCTAGGTCTTTGTACACTCTACACCCGGTGCACCTCCAAGGGCGTTTTGCAGGGCACAATGTGGGTTCCTGGTACTCTCGCACCAACGTTGCTGCACCTCGGCTTGCTTTCTTACTCGTAGCGATCCTATAGGGTTCGTTTAGAGCGCTCTTCTGGTTTGTGGTTAATAGGGCTCTTCTACGGTGTTTGATTGTCCGAGTCGGCTTGTACGCTTCCGAATGTCAGGGACTGGTTTTGAGTTCGTTCGGGCTAGGTAAGGTCAGGGTAACCCTAAGCCCTAAACCTTAAACCCTAAAGCCCAAACCCTAAATCCCAAACCCTAAACCTTCAAGCCTAAACCTTAAACCCTAGAGCCCTAAACCCGTAAGGTCAGGGTACAGGGCTTAGGGTTTCGCTCAGGGATCTGAACCGTTGCGGTGTCGTTGGGCAAAAGACCCTGGAGCCACGCGGGGGAGTACACAATTCGGGACTCTGGGGTTTAGGGTTTAGGGTTAGGGTTCAGGGTTTAGGAAAAGCGCACTCCCGTGAGTAATGGAAGTCTTAAGTAGCAGTAGACTAGAAGTAGCGGCGGTAGCAGAAATAGGCGGCAACACCATCTGGGATGGGCGTACGGGCAGATGTTTTGTTAAGGGCTTATGAAATTTTATTTAGGAGCCGCGAACCGAACCGCAGGAACCGGCGAAGAAACCGAAGAGCATGAATCTGAACGGCTGCTTCAAAACCGCAACCGAACCGTGACATTCATGACCTTAAGTCCTTAGGTGATCTGAACCACCAGGCCCAAATCCTGCAACCTATACCTCCACTCTCCTCGAAGATCTTTCATTTCCCAAAGGGTCCTAGGTGCCGTTATGGGGGGGATAGGTTCCCAAATCAAAATAAGGACTCCTATCATAGAAACCCTACATGCTACTATAAAGGTACTTACGACCCGTGTTTTCAAACCCCAGTTGCTACAAGGTTCTGGGGTCCGATACTGAGACAATACGACAACCCCCCTTGGGTGTGTACTATAGGGGCCTTAAGAATTAGAATAGGGTTTTGGGGCCCTTTATACTATACTTATAATCCCCCAAAATAGTATTGCCAATTATTTTAGGCCCCTATAGTACTTTCATCCAAAGACAGGGTCCGCAGTAGACCAAAGCAAGCTGAAGTGTCCCGTGGATTTATACAAAATACCCATAGGCCCCTAAGTAGCTCCTTTTTAGGATTACCTTTTGGGATTCAAAATATAAGCCATAAAAAGGAACTACTTAGGGGCCTATGGGTAACGAAACCGAAGGAGGATCCAGGAGTGCCCCAAACCCTGAACCCAAAACCCTACGCCCCGAACCCCTAACCCACGGTTTAGGGTTTAGGGCTTAGGGCATAAACCCCCTGAACCCTAAACCCCTAAACCCTCCCTAAACCCTAACCCCTAAACCCCTAACCCCTGAAGCCCCAAACCCCCCAAAAAACGAAAGCCCCTCCCAAGGCGCTGCAGCCACTCCTGCAGGTCGGACTTGTCTCGGCCGCTGAGGCCTGCGTCTTTACGCTACGAAGACTTACTCCCAAAACCTCCACCCTAAACCTATTGATGTTTTAAGGGTTATACCCTCTCTCTCTCTCTCGCTCTCTCTCTCTCTATATATATATATGTATATATCATATTATATTATACTGCGTTATACTATACTATACTATATTATATTATATTATATTATATTATATTGTATGATATTATGTTATATTATGATATATTACATTATATTGTATTATCTCAGCTTATATTATATTATATTATATTATATTATACTATATTTTATTTATAACTATGAAATATCCTATACTTAAGGGGTCATAACCTACTATATCGCAGGGTTTGACAGCTACAGGTAGCTGTGGTCTCCAAACCCCTGCCCCTTTTTAAGGAGCAATTTTCGGACCTAGGAGACTGACTTGTCGAGTATCCTGGGGGAACCCAAGGTTACCTTTGGAAGTATAAAAGGGTTCTGGCACCCCGAAAAGGTTAAAGGTCACCTACTCTTCTAGGATCATGGTACCCCAAAAGGTTAAAGAGTTATGGTACCCGAAAAGGTTAAAGGTTACCTACTCTTCTGATAGGAGGACTAAGTAAGGACCTGAGGATACAGTGTTCAAGGCCCTCAGCCCTGAACCCTGAAGCCCAATAGCCTCAACCCTGAACGGTGAACCCGATACAACCCTACACCCTGTTGTGGGTTTAGGCAGCTTAGGGTTTTAGTTTGGAGCTGGAGTGTCTAGGGTTTATGGTAAGGTACTGAGGATCACTAGCAGTGCAGCCGAGACTTAGCCTGACGTTGGCCTGAATTCTGATCCCAACATCCTGCACGTGTACTCGACCAGACGCCATATAAAACCCAGCTCCATGCACAAAATCCCGAACTTCAATCCCTAAGCCCTACCCCTAAGACCCTGCACCCCAAAACATAAAACAGACCCCCTCAAAGCCCTGGAGCCCCAACCGCCCCCGCCCAAACAGAAGCGGAGCCCTAAGACCTAAAACGCCTAAGACCTTAAAACCCCAAAAACCCTGAAACCCTTAAACCCCTAAAGCCCCAAGACCCCAAAACCCAAAGCCCTAAACCCCAAAGACCCTAAAGCCCCTACGAGCTGCCACTCGGCCTCCCCACTGCCACCCGTTCCACCTCAGATCGCTTTCGGCCGATTCGAGGTTTAGTAGGGGTTTATTGTGGGTTTAGTAGGGGTTCAGGGTGTAGGGTTTAGGGGTTTAGGGGGTGTAGGGTTTAGGGGTTTGGGTTCGGGTGAATCATGTTCCTGGCAGTGGAGCTATGGTCCGAGGCTCGAGGTTTAAGGTTTACTACCATGTGTATGTATGTATGTATGCATGCATGCATGCATGTATGCATGTGTATATCTATATAGCACATACACATGTAGCCTTATGTACACATGTAAAATGCAAACGTGTTAACGCAGTAGTATAGAGTACTCTAACAACATAACGTCGATGTTACCTTGCCAATCTCATCCAAGTCGCGACAGCAGAGAGCATGCAACTCGGAGAGCCTGATCCTATCTCCAACCCCATAGACTCAGAAAGCTTAATTTCGGGGTTTGGGGCTACGGGTTCAGGTCTTATAGGTCTTATAAGTCTAGGCTACGGGTTCAGGACTTATGGGCTGAGCTCCGGTTCAGGTCTTATAGGTCTTATAAGTCTAGGCTACGGGTTCAGGACTTATGGGCTGAGCTCCTGAAGCCCCAGTAATCCTCAGGAGCTGAAGCTCTACAGCCTAAATTCCTCAAACATCCTGAAGCCAAAACTATTGAACCCTTATAGGAACGCTTATATGTATATGTATGTGTATATATATATATAGAGAGAGAGAGAGAGAGAAAGCGAGAGAGAGAGAGAGAGAGGGCGAGAGAGCAACCCTGGAAGGAACCCTCATAACCCTAAACCACTGAAAACCCGGAGAAAAAAACCCTTCAACCTCTGAACCTCGAGACGTAAATCCACTCTCAACCCTAGACCTACCTGCACTTTACAAGACTTAAACCCTAAACCCTGAACCCTACGACTTACTTTGCTTAAGGACTCAAAGAGAGCATGGTCAGGAGCCTGTGAACGGCAGCATTTTCAGCAGAGCCTACCGGTTTAGGGTTTGAATTAGGTCAGTTACCTCAGGGCTCCAGTCGCCTAAACAATGGGTTACTGGGCTACAGTATATGTGCTGAAGTACCTGCTGTTTAGGTCACTGGAGCCCGAAGGTTGGGTTTAGGCAAACCCTACACCCCTACACCCCAAGCCCTAGACCCTAAACCCTACACCCCAAACCCTAAAACCTACACTACACCCCAAACCCCAAGACCCTACACCCTAAACCCTAAACCCCAAGCCCTATAGACCCTGAAAGCCAAGGCCGCCGCTTCCAGTCTGACCAACTCTGGTTTGATGTCGTCGAGGCCGTGGAGCCGTTGCTCGACCATCGGGAGAGCTGCGCCTTTGCGAAATCACGGCTTAGGGTCTCAGGGTTTAGGGTCTTAGGGTTTAGGGTTTTTGGGTTTAGGGTTTAGGTTTTAGGGTTTAGGGTTTATAGTGGGCAAAAGTGCTGGCGCGGCTTGCCATCAAAAGGGTGAAGGACAGAGAGCCCACTACCCCTTACACAGCTTATAGGGTCTATGGGATTCTATCAAGGCTATGTAATGCAATGCAATGTAATGTAATGCAACTTATGTATGTACACACACATATGTACATATACATATACATATACATATACATATACATATACATATACATATACATATACATATACATATACATATACATATACATATATTCCTGTTTTTGTGTGTATACACTTAATACATAAATAAATGAATAAATAAATAAATAAAAATATGTATATATATATGCTCTATACATATATATATATATGCACATATATATATATATATAACATATATATATACCAATACATAACTATGTTTCTTATATTTATATAGGGTGACATGCTCTCTGAAGGCCTCGAATCCGGCGGCCTGCACGCCAGACTCCAACTTTCCTGTAGGGATTAGAAAGAAACCAAGACCTTGAAGCGCGGACTCTCCCTGTGCATGCGCCGATGGGCACCCGCGGAATTCGTGGGCGGTGCTTGGGCGAAGTCCACCTCGATGCTGCGTTTCTTTGCACATCATCCGGTGCATGCTCGGCCGACAGCCACCCCAGCAGTGGACACCTGGTGCATGAACTGCCTCGCCACCACTGCAGGATGCTGGTTGCACAGCTGCTTGGAGGAGAGGCCGTCCCAGGTGAACTCCTCATTCTGGTAGCCGTACAGGATTTCGGCAGCATGTTGCTCCAGCTCTTCGGGGGATGTTTTGTCCAAAGCATTCTCGCAAACAGCCGATGTATGCTTTACAGCCCAAGCCCCTGGACCCTGCAACGAAGAGCCCCAACATCTAAACCATGAAGTCCCCGAGCCAAAAGGCAGTGCTCATTTTCAGAAGGGAAGGGGGCCTGCTGATACAGACCACAAAAATACACGATAGTCCCTAAATGGCAAAACCCCTTATTGCAAGGCCCGCGAATCTGCAGTGAAAAAACCAACAAACCCAGAACCCTGAACCTAAATCCGAAATCATATCCAGATCCCTAAGCCGGGAAACCCAAAGCAGATAAAATGTATCCTTTACCCATAGGCTCCTTAGTAGTTCCTTTTTGGGATTGCCTTATAGGATTCTAAGTATAAACCACAAAAGGAACTACTTAGGAGCCTATGGGTACCCCATATAGCGCACATCAGATCGCTCTACTCCAAAAAGGCGCCCCCTTCTCCTCATTGTAAGAAACACCCCGCGCTCCCTTTCCCCTACCAAACCAAGCCGTCATACAACCTGTAAAGTACCAGAGTTGTTATGACTCTAGAACCCATCTAGAGCCCTAAACTCATATATGACAACCCTGTATCTAGCGTTTTATCGCCATCGCCCTATCTACCCTAAATCCCTCAATCCGACACCCAATGCCCTGACTCCCTCAACCGTCAACCCCCAAACCATAAAACAAACTCAAATCCTGACCCTAAACCCTAAACCCTAAATCCTGAACCCAGAACCCTAAACCCTAAATCCTGAACCTTAAACCCCTGAACCATTAAAAAAACAAACAAACCCGAACCCTAAACCACTGAACCATAAACAACCCAAGCCGGGCCCTGAACCCCTGAACCATACAACACCCAAACCCGAACCCTGAACCCCCGAACCAAAAAAACACCAAGCCCGAACCCTAAACCCCTGAACCATAAGAAAAATAAAACAAACCGGAACCCTGAACCCTGAACCCTAAACCCCAAACCCTAAACCGTACTAACTCGGACCCTGAACCCCTGAACCCCAAACCCTAAACCCCTGAACCCCCAACCCTAAATCCTACTAACTCGGACCCTAAACCCCAAACTCCAAACCCTAAACCCTACTAACTCGGACCCTGAACCCCTGAACCATAAAGAACCCAAGCCCGAACCCTAAACCCCTAAAAAATAACAACAAACCGGAACCCTGAACCCCTGAACCCCAAACCCTACTAACTCGGACTCTAAACCCCTGAACCCCAAACCCTACTAACTCGGACCCTAAACCCCTGAACCCCAAACCCTACTAACTCGGACTCTAAATCCTTGAACCACTAAAAAAAACACACACACACAAACCGGAACCCTGAACCCCTGAACCATAAAACCCTAAACCCCTAAACCCTACCAACTCGTACCCCTAAACCCCTGAACCATAAAGAAAAAAACAAACCGGAACCCTAAACCCCTGAAAAAACAAAAGGTAGGTGGGCAGGTAGGGGTCGACCCACGGTAGTTGCCGCAGTCACCTCACTCTTCCCCCTCCGTATCTCAGGGCGGCCTCCGGAAACGTCATGGGCCCCCTCCACGAAAGGTTCAAGAGGGGTTGGAGGAAAAAATGCAGCCAAGCAACAGGAGGAGGAGCAGGGGCCGCTCGGGATTTGGCCGCCAAGCCAGGGAGAGGGGGGCTGCGGGAACGAACCTCGGCGCAGCTCAGAAAAAAAAAACGGAACCCTGAACCCCTGAACCCCTGAACCAAGGCCCGTGCCGGACACGGTTCCGTCACTCGGTGCTTTTTTGCAGGAGGCTGCTGGGCTTCATCCTCCTCCACGGCTTCTATTTAGGGGTTTAGGGGGTTTAGGGGTTTAGGGGGTTTAGGGGTGTAGGGGGTTTAGGGGTTTAGGGGGTTTAGGGGGTTTAGGGGTTTAGGGGTTTAGGGTTTAGGGCACTTCCTGGTGCTGAAAGGAGAGTGAAATATAAGGACGATTAGTGTAAGTACACTCAGGATTGTATTATAAGGGCTCTACTGTAAGAATCTATATGACATATAGTCTTCTGACAGGTATGATATGGGTATGGGTGCCAGCGGACTCAGGGTACTAAACAAGTCCTAGAAGGGTTTTATTTTATCTCGCTTAGTCTCGGTTAACAAGTGCTTGAGGGGTTTAGGTCTCGGTTTTACAGGCTTGCGGGGTTTAAGAGGGTTGGCGCTTTACGTTGGGTTTGAGGGCGTTACGGATCCCACAAGCAATGATGTTATAGGAGCTTTTCCACAAGTGTTGCACAAGTGTTATCTGCTTTTCTGACAAGCTTGACAAGGGTTTTTCAAGCAGTTGATAGTAATAGTAAACATAATAACAACCAGCATTCTAACTCTTTTTGCTTGCATTGTTGCTATCATTTCTATTTGTAGCAGCAGTAGCAGTTGCAGAGCAGTAGCTGTAGCACTAGAAGTAGCACTAGCCGTAGCGATAGCAGTAGCAGCGGCAGTAGAAGAAGAAGAAGTAGTAGTAGTAGTAGCAGTAGTAGTAGTCGTCGTCGTCGTCGTAGTAGCCATTTTTCATGCTTCGTCTGCTCCTCATGCTCATCCCAGCTCCGCCGCGCACCCCTTGCCCTGCAGCGCAGCGTGTCAGAAGCAAAAAGCGAGAGGGTTTAGGGCTTCCGCTCCGGAGTTTTAGGTTTCAGGAGTCAGGATTAAATAGGGTCACCCCAAAAATCCCAAAACAAGGAGAACAACACAAGCCATTGCGACTCGAAAGAATGTATGACATCCAGAGACTTCAGCGGATTTGAAGTAAAAAACTAAATGTACACCCCCAAAGGGCCCAACAACTGTTACAGTTCGGTCACGCTGACCCTTTTGAAGAACTAGCCCTAGAAGCCCAGTTAAAGTTAACTCTATCATGGGCTGTGTGCTCTGCTGAGGTATACCGTAGGGACAGTGGCCTACTATGTAGGTCACTGGGCTTCTAGGGCATGGTATTTCGATACCGCTCCACTTTCCTGAACCTTAAGGCAACCACAATTTACACCAACGGGTCAGCGAGCCATCTGTCTTTGATCAGCTATTGGATGGGGGGCATGACAGTTAGCGACACCCTGTTGCTGTTGCTGCGTCGTGACAATACGGACCCTTTCATTCAGCCACTCAAAAAACCTTAATCTAACCCTAAACTCCAAAAGCCCTTGTGGACAGTGTAGCCCTGAATCTAAATTGGGCGCCCCCTGAACGCGTAACCACCGGAACCCTGAGAGCCCTAGACCCTAACCTTGAAATCCACTGAAACATGCTCGTAAATAAGACCCTCTTCTGCTCCTCTTCAGCCCAATATATGAACCCTAAACCCTAAGCCCTAAATCCTAAACCCTAAACCCTAAATCCCAAAGGCTTGCCTAGTAAGTCCAATCGTACCCCGAAGCCATCAGTCCCAAAAGGCCCCAAGCCCCAAAAGCCTGCGAAATCCCTACGTGTCCAAAGCCATAGATCTCCTGAACCCTAAGAGCCCTACCCAGAGGCCCCTAGGCAGTTCCTTTCTGGGAGTACCTTATAGGATTCTAAATATAAACCACAAAAAGGAACTGCTTGGGGGTGTATGGGTAGGCCCCAAATCTTCTAAACTCGAAGAGCCCTAAATTAAGCTTAAACCCTAAAGCCCTAAACCTCAGAAAAACCCCAGAGGGCCCATAACCCGCGCAACAGACATCGACTTTTGCTAGGGACTGAAGAGCTCATGGGTTCCCCGTGCTTGATGTTAGGCTTGGGGGAAATGCCTCGCCTTCAGACCGTTTTTGTGACTTTGCATGTAACCCCCCCCATTTTTTGGGTTTAGGGTTTAGGGTTTAGCCTCAAAACCCTGAAGCCCTAAAAGCACCGGAAATCCTACGACGAGAGCCTGTTAGGTTAGCCCATGGAGTGGGTTGTTCAGGAATTTAAGTCGAGTTACCACAATAAGGATCTATCGCAAATAACATGGTTTCTGTTTTTTGGGAAGCTTAAAATAAGCTCATCTAGAATCAAAGCTGTAAAACTTCGAGGCTAAGCTTTGCCGCTACCCATAGGCCCCTACGTAGTTCCTTTTTGTGACCACCTTATAGGACTCTAAATATAAACCACAAAAAGGGGAACTACTTAGGGGCCTATGGGTAAACCCTAAACTCTAGACCACAGACCCCTAAAGCCCTAAACCCTGACTTCCACAATCTCCCACTTCCTTAACTCTAAACTGTAGACCCTAAACCCTAAACCCAAAAACCCTACACTGTAGACCCTAAACCCTAAACCCTAAACCCTAAAACCCTAAACCCTAAACCCTAAACCGGTAAACCCTAAACCCGTGGAGCAAGGGCTTTCTCGCCTCGAGCAGGAGCTGCTGCCCGCTTCCTCCCAGGCGCAATCCTCCTGGGGCTTTGGGTCTCAGTTTCGGGGTTTCGGGGTTTAGGGCTTGGG
>CAJNJA010007464.1:23081-42800 GCA_905231915.1 Symbiodinium necroappetens
GGGTTCAGGGTTTGGGGCTTACGGTTCAGCGGGTTGTTTTTTGCTGCGATATGCTTTTAGCTACGGGTGTGTGATTCGTGGTGTTTTTTGTTTCATGGTTTTGGGATCGAGTTCCAACGTCTATGATGTGGATTTAGGTTAGGGACAAGGGCTAGTGAAGCCTTGACAGCCCGTACACCACTACCATGACCTTGGGTACTTTCGGCGCAGGGTCTGATTGTAGACCCTGCCGAAAACTGGGCTGAGCCTTTGCAGTTTCGGATAACTTGTGTACAGGATGTTTACGTTGCATGCCGTTTGCCCCAAAGCTACGCCAAAACCCCCAAGCACAAACCACCCTAAACCCTAAACCCTAAACCCCAAAGCTATGCCAAAACCCCCAAGCACAGAACCCCAAGCCCAAACCGCCCGCGGAACTTTCGAGATCTTTCTTGCAAGCTCTGTGCCCGAACCCAGCTCCCAAAAAACCGTGGCGCCGTGGGTTCAGGAGATCTTGGGGCCTAAACTTGCCTAAACTCTAAAACCCTATACCCTACAAGCCCTAAAACCCTAAACCCTAAAACCCTAAACCCCAAAAAACCTAAACCCTATAAGCCCTAAAACCCAAAACCCTAAAATCCTAAAACCCTAAACCCTAAAACCCTAAAACCCAGAACCCTTTGGACTGGTTGGGTATCACTTGCAATCGAGCCTGAAACTCACGGCAGTGGTAAGGGTCTGCGGCTCAGGGCCCTGGTTTCGGGTTTTAGGGTTTAGGGGTTCAGGTTTAGGGTTTAGGGTGTAGGGTTTGGGGTTTAGGGTTTAGGGTTTAGTTTACTAAGGCTTGGGGCTTCGGCTGGCAACATTCGAAGTGGGCTTGTATGGGCTTGTATCATCCTTATTGGCACATACCAGACAGCCAAGACCAGAGCCAAAGGCATCGATGTCTTATCGACACAGCATCTCAGCATCGTCATACAGCACCAAAACCCAAGTCAAAGTAAAACCCACCAACCCGACCCCCTGAACCATAAACCCTAAACCCTAAACCCCGAACCCTAAACCCTAAACCCTAACTCCACAGTCGACCAGACACCCAAAGTCTCCTGCCACTCCTGTGAGTCTTCCCACTCGCCTCCTGGTTCTGGGTTTCAGGGTTCCTATTGGGCAATCAGCTCATGATATGATATGATGCATGGAGTAGCAGAAGGCACAAATTTTCCTTTTGCAGCTGGAGAAGGCTATAGGATCCCACGGAAATAACCGCACGTTCTCGAGTTCTTCGCGACTGAGCTGCGGCTTCTGTCCCTGCTCCTGATCTACTGCCAAAAGTGATAACACTGCCGCCGCCGCCACTGTGAACATCCTTACCCCACCACACATTGCCATAAGCCCTTAACCCTGAACCCTACGCACCGATGGTGCCAGCATCAAGCCTTGCAAGCACCTGAAGTTGCGAGAACTTCGGGTTTAGGCTTTAGGGCAGCTGTCCAAGCCACTCAAGCTAGAGTTATCGAAGATTTCTCAATAACAGGATCATAATTTAGTAGAGCTTCGTGAAAACTGAGTAAACATATGAATGTTGGTTTGTGCTCCCCCAAGTCTCGCTAGGAATAATCATAATCAGTACGACTGGGCTTAGTAGGGTTCAGCGTCACCCGTCACCACCCAAGTCCCAGGTGGACCCTAGATTTTGTGGTGCCTTCTTGGGATATAGTTGTTTATGAGTTTATGAACCCTAAACCCTAGTTGTTTATGAGTTTATGAACCCTAAACCCTAATTGTTTATGAGTTTACGAACCCTAAACCCCAAACCCTAAACCGTTAGAGCGCTAAACCGAAGCCAGAAGCCCGACACTTGCACAGCCGCGCTCTCTCTGCACCCTCGTCGCCTTCTGCTTGCCAGTCGCCCTGTGCATCTTCACACCAGGCCTCCCGAAGCTGCGGGTTCCTTTAAGGGCTCCTTTAAGGGTCCTTTAAGGGGCTCCTTTACGGGCTTCTATAAGGGGGTTTCTTTAAGGGTTTCTATAAGGGGGTTCCTTTAAGAGGGCTCCTTCAAGGGGCTCCTTTAAGGGCTTCGGGCTTGCAGTTTAGGATTTAGGGCTTGGGGTTTCATGGTTTAGGGCCTTGGGAGTTTCTAGAAGGCTTGCGATTGAGTGACTTTTGAGTAGAGTTTAGACGTCTTGACTCAGGCTAATGTACCAGAACTGCAAGACGTCTGATGAGCTCTCAGTTACTTCTACACGTCAAGGTGCCCGCCGAACCCTAAACCCTAAACCCTGAAACCCTAAACCCTGAACCCTGAGCCCCAGAAACCCTAAACCGTAAACCCTGAAACCCTAAACCGTAAACCCTGAAACTGAAACCCTAGGACAGCATTGCCGGGGGCGGGTCTCCCCCAGTTGCTGGAAATCGGAGGACGTTGAGTTTAGGTTCTTATAGGACTCCGCGGCTTTTAGGGTGTAGGGTTAGAGTGTGTTTGTGCAGCTTTGGTGTCTCAGGGTCCAAGTTTTTAAGTGTTTTGGGTTGACGGCTTTTCGGGTTTGGGGTTTGGAGTTTTAGGATCCAGCCGCTTTAGTTTGAGGCTGCCCCTCATCCCCCAAAGCTTAAAGCCTGAAGTTTAGGGTTTACGCTGTTGGGCTTAAGGGTTCTCGGGTAGACCCTACTTGGGGCCCCCTTGTGGCCCCCACAATCTATCTTTTCAAGGAACTCAAAAAAACCCATAACCAGGAACTCTAAAAAGGTAGTTTTTTTTCGGCTACAGGTACGCATTGCACCCGAAACGAAGCCTGAAAAAACTCCCTTTCAGATGCCTCCTCGGATTCCTCCTCCCAGCCCTCCTCCTCCCACCGCTCTGGTGGTGGCATGGCCACGGTTTAGGTTGGTTGGTTGGTTTAGGGTTTAGGGTTTAGGGTTTTAGCCCTATAAGCCCTAAACCCTAAACCCTTTTAGGGTTTAGGGTTCCGGGAGTTGAAGGTTTGGGGGGTGACATGGCTCAAGGTGGCTCGTGACGTGTGCTCTTCGTTGGTGAAGGAGGAAGTTGGCAGGCGCTTGTAAGGAGATGTCAGACTAATACTAACACCCCGGATAAACTTGGGATAGGGCTCGATCTGGGTAGAGCCATGATCAGGCTTGAACTACCCGGGGAACCTCCCATCAGAATCAAAGCTTTGGGTAACTTTGCCTTGCACTGCCAGCTTGAAGGTTCCCACCTTCACTCGAGGGTGTAGGGTTACAGGGGTGAAAGCTTTAGGCCTTTCGGGGTTGAAAGTTCGGGGGTGCTGAAGAATTGAAAACCGTCCGCATCAGGGTGTCCTATCCTCAACAAGGCAGTGCGTCTCGGCCGGTGCAGCTGCTTGCGAGGGCAGGCTAGATTTCCATGATTTGGGGGTTTGAGCCTGCTGAAGGTGACGGCGCTTTTGATTTTTGATCATGGTTCTTGGCCAAATGGGTGCTATAGGGGGCCTTAGGAATTAGAGTAGGGTGTGGGGTATAACATGGTGTAACATAGTAAAGCGATCACGAGGACTTCCAGCAAAGACGATTGGCCGTTGGCAATTCCGCCCGCCTCTACTGATAGGCCAGGCAGTGGCCAAAGATTGAATTTTTCAGGCTCTGGAAGTCGATCTTGTCCCTCCGCAAAACACCATGCAGAATCGAAAGCCTAAGCCCTAGGCCCCGAAGTAGTTCCTTTTTGTGGTTTATATGTAGAATTCTATAAGGTAATCTCAAAAAGGAACTACTTAGGGGCCTATGGGTAAGCCCTAAGACCCTTCCTCCTCCATCTCGTTCTGGCCCCGGGCAAGTGGAAAGCCCGAAGCCGCAGACTCTCCAACTTCCCCAGGCCCCCTCCAGGGGTTTAGGGTTTAGGGTTTAGGGCTCCTGCACACAAGGACCCTCATCATCGGACCAGAGAACCCAATACTCCTTAATTAAGGAAATTACCTAAATCATAATGTTAAGGCCCCTATAACTTAAGGTATATTCCTTAATTAAGGGGTAGTGGGTTCTCTGGGGGGATCGTCAGGGCCTAATTTTACGGCTTCGGATTCGAGGGCTTTGTGAAAGTCCTGAGATTCCGGGTGTTAAGCAACCGGCAAGGCCCAAGCAATCAGTCGCCGCGTAGGGGTCCCTATAGTCTCCGTTGTAGTTCCCTTTTTTTGGTTTAACCGTTTTTATATTATGAAGGATCCTAAAATGGTAACCCCAAAAAAGGAACTGCAATGTAGACTACAGGTCTGGAGATTCTTCATGTAGGCGGTAGGCTGACAAGCAGGGTAGAGCTTCGGGGTTCGGTGCTTTGGAGCTCAGGGTTTCGGTAACCAAAAGGCTCGCAACTCGGACGGTTCACTTCTGGCTCAATATAACAGCAGCATGTGCAGAAGGGCACTGTTCATTCAGGAACAAGTATATACATGCGCAGCTACACATAAATCATTAAGAGACAGACCGCGAAGACATGTAACTATTGGAATTATTAAGCAGAAAAACGTGTGTGTATATATATATGTATACACACACAGACACGCTTCTTCCTCACGCGGAAACTCCGTTTGATACCAAACGTGCGGATTCTCCAGAGTCTTCATCAACAAAAGTTCTTTCTTATCTGGATTCCAAGCAAGCAAACAAACAAACAAACACGCAAACAAGCAAACAACCAAGCAAGCAAGCAAACAAGCAAGCAAGCAAAGAAACAAAGAAACAAAGAACGAACGAACACACAAACAAACAAACACACACACACATACATCTCTCTCTCTCTCTCTGTATATATATATATGTGTGTGTGTATATACACACACCAAAAACACCCCAACACCCAAACTCACAAACAAAACACAGCAACCAAGCAAACAAGCAAGCAAGCCACACACACACACAAACAACAAAATCAAACAAACAAACCAAACAGACAGGCAAACAACCAGACAAATACTCAGGTATAGAAAGACAGATAGACAGATTAGCGACATAATACCCAAATCCCTGCTAAGACAGCACACCTTAGACCTCGAACCCTACCAAGCCTCAAACCCTAAACAATGCCTAAATAAACCATTCTTCATGCCTAGGTAAGTTATATGTCGAAGAACTGCGCACCTGTTTTGCAATGCCACGCAATTTGGCGTG
Organism: Symbiodinium necroappetens; assembly: GCA_905231915.1. Classification (NCBI taxonomy): domain Eukaryota; class Dinophyceae; order Suessiales; family Symbiodiniaceae; genus Symbiodinium; species Symbiodinium necroappetens. Next base: position 28,194 of record CAJNJA010007464.1, read on the forward strand.
GGATCGACGAGGAAAATGGCTTAACTTAGCAACCGTAGCTCGCAGCAAGGCGGGAAACAGAGGAACAATGGATTTTGGAGAATACAATCGTCTCTTGTTAGGGCTATCTAGGTTCTTAACGGCTCCAAAAAGCTTTTGGAGGTTAAGTTATACAAGGGTTCCTGGGTTCGCGAGCTATAAAAGCTTTAGAGTTAGGGTGAATGTGGGGGCCTCAAAGAAAAATAGGCGTTTCGGGTGTGGGAGGGGACAGCAGTACAAATTGGTCAGGCTTCAACCAAACATTCATTTGTTCAAGCTCAAGCCGTGACTAGCATCACCTAGATGCCTCGTGTTTTCGAGCCCTGCGCTCTCGGGTCCGTATGTTGGTGCGCCGGTGGCAAAGCCCAAATTGGTCTTGTCAGTTTGACCCTAAACCCTGAACCCCTAAACCCTAAACCCCCAAAACCCCAAACCCTAAACCCTAAACCCCTAAACCCTAAACCCTAAACCCCTAAACCCCTAAACCCTAAACCCTAAGCCCTTTTGACATGGGGCTACAGGCGGCTTGGGGCCTAGAGGCGGCTTAGGCTTTGGGCATATAAGTTCCCTATAGTCTCCATTGTAGTTCCTTTTTTTGGTTTAACCAATTTTATATTAAGGACCCTAAATGGTAACCCCGAAAAGGAACTACAATGGAGACTATAGGTAGGCTTTGGGGATATAAGTTAGTAAGGGTGTATTTGTGGCGCTGCAACATTTGCGAGTGTCCTGGGAATTTGATAGTCTAATTATGTGCTGGACCATCAATTTTCATGCAAATGCCCCTTGCCTTGACTAACGGACTTCGAGGCTTTACGGTTGCAGGGTTTGTGTGGTTTATCGTTGTTGGGCTCCCGGGCGTAAGATTCTAGAGCTACGCAAAATCTCGAAGTCAAGTAGCCCTGAATAAGACAGGTTCGGGTTTCCGTCCATCGTGTTGTCTTGTAGTATGGCTATACAATATAGTATGCATGTCTAATTTTCAGATCTCTCTATCTCACTTGCAAACATCAAGCACGTGTCAACCTAAGCCCTAACGAGTGAATCCCCCAATCCTGCACACTCGAGCCTAAACCCTAAGCCCTAAACCCTATACCCTAAACCCGAAGCCCTGAAACCTAAACCCCACACACTCAACCCCATACACCCCTAAATCAACCCCCAACGCCCTAAGGGCCCTTGTGCCCAAATAGTATATACTTTGGCCTTAAAGTAATCCATAGAAAGGTACTTTTAAGGGGGCTCAAAGTATATACTATTTGGGCACATGGACCCTTAAGGTGAAAACCCTGAACACCATTTTCTCTCAGAAGCTTTTAGTTGGTCTGCAGGGATCAATGGCTGTTTCTTACCTACCTCGGAGCTTCCTTTAGTTTCATGCTTCGCCGCGGCAGCACCACTACGTCTATGGCACACTTTGGCCATTCATGCTCGCTTTAGGGTTCAGGTTTAGGGTTCAGATGTAGCATTAAATGTAAGGGTTTGGGCTTAAGGGTTTAGGGTTCATGTGCAAACGGAAAAGGAAGATGCCAGGTGGTGGGCATTGGAAGGTCAACTTCAAGCTTCAGCAAGCGGCGTGTCATGGTATGACCCATCTTCTTGCAAAGATGACCCCCAGTTCCATCGACCCACCCTAAACCCTAAACCCTAAACCCTTTCCTCACCATCTCCTAAACCAGTCGAATCAGAACCTTGCTCCCCACCTCCTCCTCCTCCTGCTCCTCCTCTTACCAGCGTCAAGAGCCTCCATGTGCCCATATAGGCAAGACTTAGGCCTTCCAAAAGCTCCGGCATCTACACTATCTATATATATATATATGTGTATATATATATATATATGTATATAATATATAATATGTAGAGACAGAGGTACATGGAGCCGAACTGCATTCCGGAATTTATGGTCCGAGGGCTCAGAGCGGGTTCTCAGCCCGAGTGGCCAGGGGTTTGAGTCAAGGGAATAAAGGAGAGACCCTTAAAGGGACCCTTGAGGTTATATAGGGGCATTATGAGACTATACAAGGGTATATAAGGGTTATTTAGGGTATTAGGATTAGGGGTCCCTTCTAGGGGTCCCTCCTATTGTGCCTTGATTGAGGCTCCACGCACAGGAAACACAACCCTACACGCAAAGGGCTAAACAAACGGTGCATCTTGAACCGTTGAACCGCAGATTGGCGGTTTACAGGGCTTGTGTTTTGGACCATACAAACGCCGAACCACTGTTGTAAGGGCATGACGAAGACAAGCAAAAGCTCTAACCCCAGACAAACAGGCCCACCCTAAACCCTAAACCAGGGTCGAAGCTTTCCCTCGATACATGGATGGTCTACGAAGCCCTCAGCAACAAACCCTACGTATAGAAACCTACACGCTAAAATCCAAACCTAGCTATTATGTCCCGACAAACCCTAAAGACTAAACCCTAGACCCCTGACCCCTGACCCCTAAACCCTGAAGCCCTAAACCTTTAGGGTGTAGGGTTCAGGGTTTCGGGTTAAGGGCCCAGCGCTTTCAGGCCTCCACCGGCACCTTCAGATTGGTGAGACGTATCGGATGATAGCTGCGAGCCCCACCCGTTTAGGGCTTAGGGTTCCTTTTTGGGTTCCATTAGCTCCTGTAATGTAAGGGTTCCTTTATACCCGTAGGCCCCTAAGTTGTTCCTTTTTGGGATTACCTTATAGGATTCTAAATATAAACCATAAAAAGGAACTACTTAGGGGCCTATGGGTAATTTAAGGGTTCCTTTATAAGGCTTATAAGATTGCAGGGTTGTTAAAGGGACACGTCCGAGTTAGGGCATCTATGGCAGTACGGATCAGCGCCCAAACAGTGAGTTTTACCCATATACAAAGCCATTCAGATTAGAGAGTTTGGTTTGGAGTTTAGGGTTTACCTATAGTCTCCATTGTAGATCCTTTTTGGGGTTACCTTTTAGGATCCTTCATACAAAATTGGTTAAACCAAAAAAAGGAACTACAATGGAGACTAGAGGTAGGGTCTGGGATCTTCAGCCCAAGTGTTTGGGCAAGTTCCAGACCCCTAGGCCCCAAGGACAGGGACAGGGTCTTGCAAGGATAGCACTGACCCTGGCTTCAGAATTCAGGATATTAGGAGTATGAGAGCTTCAGGTTACCTGGTGTACAGGTTTAGGGTTTAGGGTTTTGTACAAACTAAACCCGAAGCCTTTGCTGAGTTTGCGCTAAAGTCGCTAAAGTTTGGGGCACCCAGGCAATGTGCAGATTAGCGCCGCTCGCTCGTCACATGACGTGGCAGAACCTGCGGCAGGGAAGGCCGAGGTGGGGCGCCAGTTGGGCATGAACCGATGCTCAGCCCGAAGAATCTCCGCCTGAACTGCAACCGAATCCGGCCAGCATCCCACAACGCGAACTCCTGAGCCGCGTATCTCTAAACCCTGCAGACCTCAGGGGTTCATCATCCTGATGCCTCATATACCGGGCCGAGGCTGCAGCAGCAATCTGAGATCTCGACTAGTCCAGCCCAGTACCCAACACATGAACAGCAGTAGATCTTGATGATCTTGAGTAGTGTACCCTAAACCCTAAACTGCCCTAAACCCAGATCGCACACCCCACCCAATAACAATCCACCTGCTGTTTGCCCTGGGGTGCGCAGAAGCAAAACCCCGAGACCTCCTCACGGCTATGCATTCCGATGCCTCACAGTGGCTCTTCGATTCAGGACCTAGAATGTCCCAAGAGAACACCACTGCCTCTGTCTAGGGTTGCCTACAGAGCTGTACCCTAAACCCCAAACCCTAAACCCTCTAAGAAATAAAATCCTAAACCCTAAACCCTAAGCTGCAAAATCGCAATAGAATAACCTACTTGAAACAACTTCGGCTCACTGGTGCTTATTCAGCCGTACCAAGCGGAACCCCACCAGCCAACCCCAAAAGGACCATGACGCTGGGACAGAAAAAAGAAATTCAACCATGGGGTTGTTTAGGGCTACTACTTACTATAGGTCTACAAGGATCATAGCCCTAAACCCTGAACCCTAAACCCCTAAACCCCTAAGCCCCTAAACCCCTAAACCCTAAACCCCCAAACCCAAACACCCTAAACCCCTAAACCCTAAACCCCTAAACCCTAAACCCCAAAACCCCAAAACCCTAAACCCTAAACCCCTTACTAAACCCCTCAACCCTATGGGTCAAAGCAGCCCGGGCCAGTTCCGCTAAACCCTATGGGTAGTTTTCTAAGTGAGGGTCCCTTTTAGGGTCCTTGTTTTTCAGGGTGCCGTACCATATTGGGGACCCAAAAAGGGGACCCTAGTTTAGAGAACTACCCCACACACACACACACCGTTCTCTTGCAATGCAAGGGTTGTGTAGGCATGTAGGGTCCTTACAAACCGATGGTCGGGCTTGTCCGAAGCGTCTGCAGAAAGGCTTCTAAGTGTAACTAGGTAACCGATGTACTTCGTTTGTTCTTTTAATCTTCAAACCACGCGGGTCAAGGGACCTCAGCAAGGGAGCTTGCAACCCTACAGAACGCCTTATAGAACCCTCTGAAAACCCTCATAGAACCGCATGGAAATCCTCATAGAAACCTCTTTCGAAGCAATTGAAAAGTCTTGACTCACTAGTACAACCCTGAATCCTAACTTGACTAACTTCTATTCTTGAACGCTCAACCGTGAATCACAATGGAAATTCCGGGGAACGACAAACCCAAAGTTAAGGTACACCCGAAGACATCCGAAGACCCTGCAGCGCCCACGTACGGCCTCTCGCCAGAGCCGGCCAAAGAAGAATCTCGGGGTTTAGGGTTTTTGGTTTAGGGTTTCGGGTATAGGGTTGGTTTCATGAGTCTGCAAAACAGGTATTTTCGAAATCGGCTCATAGGGATGTATCAGGATCTTTTAATGATTAATGGGGCTTCGCACGGATCTTAAATTAAAGGATCATTAAAAAGGTCCAAGGGGTTTCGGTTTAGCAGGACAGCCGAGGTATCCCGTAAGAAAGCCCTCAGAGACATCCCATGGTGGGTGTTTAGGCTGTGTAACAGAGGGTAGTTGTTGAGGGCTTCTGGGTAACAGCATAGAGGGCTCAAACCCCTAAGCCCGATCCTTTGAAATCTACATGCAGGCATCATCTAAGGCTCGAATCGGAGGACACGCAGTCTTCGGGTGTCGCCAGAAACGTTCGAGTAAGTTGGGTCTATATGAGCCTTAGAGCCTGAGGAACAAAAATACTGCAGGGCCCCCATATGTTCGGCCCCAGACCTCTACATCACAAAACCCTAACCCTGAACCGTGAACCCTGAACCATAAACCCCGAACCGTAAATCCCTAATTCCTAAGCCCTAGTCATTCCCTAAATCTCTCTCCGAAACCTAAGTCCGATCCCCTCTCCCCTCATCAGGCTTGCTCAGGTACATTGGCAAGGCGTTTGCCTTCGGGTGTCGCCAATTTGTGAGGATTGCGGCAGACGAGATGAGCCGGGATCACTGGTCATAGGGTTCAGGGTTCAGGGGTTCAGGGCTTAGGAATGCATTAATTAAGCAAAAGCATATACACAGGGCCCCTGTTGCCTGACACCGGCAACATGCCCTGTACCCCAAACCCCAGTCCAAACTCTAAGCCCGAAACCTTTATCCAGACCCGAGGCCCTGCCCCAGATCCAAACCTAAACCCTACCGATAGGCTCCTTAGTAGTTCCTTTTTGTGGTTGGTATTTAGGATCCTATAAGGTAGTCCCAAAGAGGAACTACTAAGGCGTCTATGGTTAATCCAAAACCCAAACCTTGATGCCAAATGAACTTCGTCAGAAGTGTTGTGACCTACCAGTAAAGACGAAACCAGGCTCGAACAGCGGAAAGTCTATCAGCTGAACATACCAATGCAGTCTTAACCAGCAGAATAAGGCTCCATTACAGGAGATCGTTAGGATTTCTATACCGAGGGATTCTACAAGATGGTATAGGTAGCTTGATCGTTGGGATACATAGAGGGGTGCATTAAAGCATAAGTGTATGTAGGAACCTATTATTGTTATATTGCCTTTATTATTATTATTACATGTTAGACATTATTCCAACCCCTATTTTATTACACCACAGCAGCATTCTGAATATGACAGTCTAGAATTTCGGGCTCGGGTTTAGGGCTAACCTGATTCAAAACGGGCAATTACGACATCTCTGATCTTCTTTTTTGCCAGAGGAGCTTTTCGACGTTTGGCGATCTTGTTCGCTTGCCTGGAATTTCATGTGTATGTATATGTATATATATATATATGTATATATAAAATATGTCTCTATATATAGTATGCAGGATTTTGCGCTTTGCATTCTGGCGCAAACATGTCGCAAACACGGGGTACTCGAGACAGGGCATACCGCTGCAAAACTCTATGTGCCGTGGGTCTCTTCTTATGTTACAACGCAGTCTTCGGGACGTAGGACCTAGACTCTTAGTGCTTATAAGCCCTTTTTTTTAGGGTTTAGGGTTTAGGGTCTTAGAGTTTAGATGCTTGGAGATTAGGGTTTAGTGTACTCTTAGTGCTTAGGGCTTTCCGTAGGGTTTGGGGTTTAGGGGCTGGGCTTTGGGTTTAGGATGTAGGGTACTCCTGGTGCTTAGGGCTTTGTTCTAGGGTTTGGGGTTCAGGGGCTTAGAGTTCAGGGTTTATAGGGTTGGGGGTTTAGGGCCGACAGCATACCAAGAAGCCCTAGAACCGGAGGTTTAGGGTGTAGTCGGGGTTAAGGGTGTTAGGGATTAGGGTTAATTAGGGTTTTAGGGTTGGGGGGTTTTAGGGTTGAGGGTTTAGTAGGGTTAAGGGTTTTAGGGTTTAGGGTTTTAGGGTTGAGGGTTTAGGGTCTTAGGGTTTAGGGTTTAGGGTTTTAGGGTTTAGGGTTTTAGGGTTTAAGGTTTTCTATTTTTTAGCCATGAAGCAGTTTCACTCAGCACGGTGAAGCTTGAACCCAGACCTAGGGGACCAAATGACCCGTATAAGTAGGGGCCCTACGCCCTTATACTGTGAATCCCTATATGGTATATGAATCCCAGGGCCTCTAATTAAGGGTTCTTTTCGTTGCGATGGGTTTTGCCGCTGACCGGAGAATGCTGCATTCTGTGCGAGGCCTGAAGGAACCTGCCTATAGTCTCCATTGTAGTTCCTTTCTTCGTTTACCCAATTTTAAGGATCCGAAAAGGTAACCCAAAGAAGGAACTACGAGTACAATGGAGAGAAGCTCAAAACCAGGGGCTCTCCTGGAGACTTTCTCGACGAACCCTGCAGAAAAAAAGGCACCCACCAAGCACATCGCGCTGAAATCTTCGACGTGAGAGGGTGTAGGGTATCAGACTTATGCAACACTCGTGGTTTGGGCTAACGGCTGTGGAGTTTGGGATCACACCCAGAACCCGCACCAGCGCACTTCAACCATTTACTCAGTAAAATCCCTCCGCAGGTAAATTAGCTAACCCCTGTGCCACCCATCCCAAAAAACGATCCTAAACCCTGAACCCTCAACCCTAAACCTGGATCCTGACCTCATCTAAGCCCCAAACCCCGAACCCCGAAACCCCAACCCCTGAACCCTAAACCCCTCAAACCCTAAACCCCTCAAACCCTAAACCCCTCAACCCCTCAACCCCTAAATCCTAAACCCACTTAGAAACCCTATTAAGTAACCCTTATAGATCCCTTTTTGGGAACCCCTAAACCCTATACGCCTATACCCCTAAATCCTAAACCCTGAACCCCGATTCTCTTGCATTGGAGCCGAGTCACCCATGCACTCTTCCGCACTGCTTCTCGGTCTACTGGATCCGCCTCGCAACAGGACCCAACGGTTTAGGGTTTGGGGTTTCGGGTTTAGGGTCTAGGGTACATCGCCTAGAGTCCCCCAAGCCCGCAAACCCCAGACCCAAAACCCCTAAACCCTAAACGCCTAAACCTTAAATCCGTGGGTAATGGGGTTTCTCCTTAACCTGGACCCCAAAGAACCTGCCTTTTTTAGGGTTCCTTATTATGATTTCTTTATATAAGTCCTGAAAAACGGTAGGTTCTTCAGGGTCCAGGAATAAACAGGGCCTTATGACCAACCTGGCCTTCCGCCCTTCGTCTGGGAAGATCTCCTGGAAGCCGGTTTCCCGGTTTGCGACATCTGCACCTGGCTTTTGCTGCCAGAGCTTAGTATCTGAGCTTAGGGGTTCAGGATTCGGGGTTTAAGGTCTTAGGGTTTAGGGTGTAGGGTTTAGGGATTCGGGGTTTAGGCTCCTGAGAAGTTTCTTTTTGGAATTGCCTTTTATAGGATTCTAAATATAAACCACAAAAAGGAACTGCTTAGGAGCCTATGGGTAGGTCTACAGTGTTAGAGTTCTTTTAGGGCTGAGGGGTTTAGGATTTGGGGCTTCGGGCCTGTCAGTCTTGCAGCGCAGGGTCTGCAGGGGGCTAGAAGGGTTTATAGGGTTTAAATAGAGTTTAAGGCTTAGGGGTTTAGGGGTTTAGGGGTTTAGGGTTGATAGGGTGTAGGGGTTGAGGGTTTATAGGGTTTAGAGTTTATAAGGGTTATAAAGTTTATAGGGTCAATCTTCAGATTTTGACGCTTTCAAAGTCTCAAACCTTCGAGTTCGACCTCGCTGAGGACGCCATCCAAACTCTTCTCCCTGAAACCCCATAGCCCTAAGACTCCTATGACCTGGTTTAGGGCTTAGGGTTTAGGGTTTAGGGCTAAAGCTCTCAAGCCCTTAAACCCAAAAAACCCTAAAGCCCTAAACCCGACAACCTTGAATCTCTAAAGCATCCTAAAGCCCAACACCCTAAACCCCTGAAGCCCCAGACCCTGAAGCGCTATCGGACGCTTCTGGGATCCGAGCGTGCGTAGAAGAGCAAGTAAGCATTGGCAGTGCACACATCCTGGCCAGCTGTCGACAGTCGAGTTAGGGTTTAGGGTTTGGGGTTAATCTCAAGGCTCAAGCTGTTACACAAAATTATCGGGTTCGGGGGCTCAGGGGGTTCAACCTTAAGCAGAAAGACTCAATCACACGGTGTCCGTCACCCCAACCGACCATAAGCCCTTTCGGTCGCCCATGTCTCAAGACTTTGCCAATAGCAGTCAGGATAAATGGTCGATGCTTCTGCGCAGGTCTTGAACATTCTTGAACCCTGGGTGCCGGGCAAAGACAAATCCGTTGTCGGGCTTTCGTCGCTTGTGAGCGAGCAGGGGTGAGGAGGGGTGGGTTGTGTTGTTGTTTGCTTGTTTTTTTCCATGCCAGTTGTGTAACGCTTCGAGGCTTCTGGGAGCCAGATGAGCTACTGGCAAGGTGCACGGAGAACCCACGAAAGGCAATGCTTCCGTCAAGAGCGGTATTTCGGCCATGCTATATCCCCGTGTCGCAAGGTGCGTCTCTCCTAGATCAGGTCCTATCATGCATCGATGTGACTGTAGCTCGCTCGTTTGAGGTGAAGAGCAGACATCGTTTTACCCAGGCGAAACTTAACAGCGGTAGCTACGTAGCGGCTACCTCTCCGTGTATGGCGGCCACCATCGTAAGATGCTTTGTACAAAAACTGCACAGCTGTCTTGGTAATTACTAGCAATCTGTTCCAGTCGTCAAGCAAGACGCTCAGTCTCAATACGTTTATCCAAAAATGCAGTCTCGCTTAAGGCAGCAAGAACTAGAACAACTGCATCGACCTAGCAGCACCAACGAGAACCGAACAAACCCTAATCTCATCCAAAGCCAACGGCACAAGAACGGCGCGAGTAGTATCGGCTGTTGTCACCTGAACGGAACCATTGTCATGACGGTTAGGATCATCGTCGACAGTTGCGGACAGATCCGAATACCGTTCCGAGAACGGTCCTTCGCGAGCCGCCAGCATGCCAAGGAGTCACTGCAGTGTCGCACCCCCCCAGCAGAATTTGGCGTCTGGGAGATCGGTAATCTGGCGTAGAGCCGCGTGCGACAACTCACTGGCGAAGGCTTTGCACTTCCACGTGCCAAAACCTTTCAAAGTGTGGATTCCGGGACCTCAAACCCTACTAGTTGGGTACTTGGACCCCCTGGGCTTTAAACTCCCACCTCTACAGTCTCCATGACCCCACAAACCCATATAAACCATAAATCCTATCGTCCTTTAAAACCCGCACCGCCTCCGCAGGGCGAGATCTCTGAAACCTGTCCTCGTTATCCCAAGCCCCAGGCCCTAAACCCCTATACCCAACCCACAGCCTCCTTAGTAGTTCCTTTTTGTGGCTTATATTTAGAATCCTACAAGACAATCCCAAAAAGGAACTACTAAGGAGCCTATGCCCTAAACACCTAAGCCAAAACTTGTCCTAAACCGTAATTCCTGAACTACGGAGAAGTGGCCTGCTCAGAGATAGTGTAGACCCTATCGTCGTTGAAGCAGAACCTGGTGCTCGATTTAGCTTGTGATGAGCGGTTTTCTTATGGCTCGGAATGAGCGGCTTCAGTATACCCTTGTAGTCCCATTATGCTGATGCTACAAGAAAGTGCAAAACACCTTTCTAGTTGTTGTTAATTAGGCCCCGAAATTACAGCGGTTACCTCAAATAAGGGCAATGCTATTAAGGCCTAAGCCCTAAACCCTGAACCTTATAAACCCTAAGCCCTAAACCCTCTAAATCCTGAAGCCTAAACCCTAAACCCTGAAACTTATAAACCCTAAACACCTTAAACCCCCCCAACTCTGAACCTGTTACTTCGGGCTTTGAGAAGGCTTGCCTTCGGGAATGGGGGCATTAGTGCCCCTCGCATGTTTTGAGGGCTTAAGGGTTTAGGGTTTGAGGGTTCAGGGTTTTCAGGGTTTAGGCTTTCAGGGATCAGGGCTTCAGGGTTTAGGGTTGCAGCGGTTTAGGGTTTGGGGGTTTCAGGGTTTCACGGTTTAGGGCTTCAGGGTTTCAAACTTTCGGGGTTTGGGGGTGTCAGGGTTTCGGGATTTAGGGTTTCACGGTTTCAGGGTTTCGGGGTTTACAGGGCTTCAGGGCTTCAGGGTTTAGGGTTTAATGTTGGGTTTAGGGTTCAGGGCCTTGGGGTTCAAGGTGAACAGGATTTGAGAGTTCGGATTTACCTAGGAATATTTGGTCTGGGATGGTTTAGGGTATCTAGTCTAGCAGTGGGCTAGGCCTACCTGGGCCATTTGACGAACCCTAGGCGCTAAACCTAAAAAACCCTAAACCCTAAACCCTATAAACCCTACGCCTATAAACCCTATAAACCCTAAACCCCATAAACCCCAAACCCTTAACCCTAAACCAACACCCTAAACCCTATACCTAAGTTGAAAGCCTCTGAGCTTCAAACCCTGACGAGGGTTTGGGGTTTGAGCTCTGGCTTACTATAGGGTTTGGGGTAAAAGTAGGGTTTTGCGCAAGTTTACTCAAACCCCTCAGCTGGCAAGCATTAAGCCCTAAGCCCAAAACACTGGGCTTAGGGTTTAGGTATTGTATCCCGTTTAGTATCCCTTATGGTATCTCTTATAGTATTCCTTGTAGTATCCCGTTTTAGCGGAACCCTTGGGAATTTGTTCAACCCTCACCTGGGCAAAAGAGGGTCGCCACCAGCAACGGGATCAAGAACTCGAGACAACCTCCCTCGCATGTTCCGACTTCCAGATTGTCAGCGCCTCTTCCTTTTGCCCCAGAAGCCGACCTAAACTAGTGTGTCGATGTCAATGTGCCTCTCGGTCTCTAGCCCTATAAACCCTAAACCCTAGGGTCTGTCGCGCTCCTACGGTTTTGGGTTTAGGGTTTACCTATAGTCTCCATTGCAGTTCCTTTTTGGGGTTACCTTTTTAGGATCCTTGATATAAAACTGGTTAAACCCCCCCCAAAAAAGGAAGTTCAATGGAGACTATAGGTAGGGTTTGGGGCTTAGGGTTTAGGGTTCGCCAAGAGGTCGGGTGCCCGGCCATTGCTTGTCGTGAAGAATGCAGGCGGTGTAGTGACCGGAACCTCAAGAACTCATGGGTTTACGGTTTAGGGGTTAGGGTTTAGGGGTCTTCCCCTGGCAGTGCTAGAAGCCAGCAGAAAGTTGGAACGTTAGTGTCCTGATGTCCTGAAGGCAAAGTTTCGGTAATACCAGCACTTATCATCCTTAGTTCATGTTCTGTCTCATTTTGGGCTCACGGAAAAGGGGTCCGGTCAGATACCCTCGACATGAGGTTCATGGTGCCGTTAGAAGAAGGGGCCTTAGTAAGTAGAATACGGATCGGGGTATGGCATGCGATGGTTACAATGTACAGCATACAGGGACCACGAGGAAATGTTATGACTAATGCTGTGCAGATTTTGCATATATGTGTATATATGTAGAAGCGTGTGTGTATGTACTCTCTCTCTCTCTCTATTATATATATATATAAGATGTTTGTCTGTGTATGTATATATATATATGCGGACCCCTGCTATGAAGGAACTTTAGGACAAGGCAGAACAGGCAGAATCCACACATCGTCAAATAAGAACGACCCAAATCAAAGGCTTGCACTAGCAAAATCGAGGTCTCGCGTATCCGTGTCAGGCTTCAAAAACCCAAAGCCCTGACTAAACCCACACCCCCACACCCTATAGCCCTAAAAACCCGGGGCCTCAAGTCGGCTTATCAGGAATCTCGAAGGCGCATCTGCACGTGGTACTGAGTCTAGCTTGGGTGACCTCTGCCGTCTTCCATGACTGGTCCTAAGGGCTCCGTATTTGAGGACTTCGGTGCAATTTTGGGCCCATAAACCACATGGAGGTTTTCTAGGCCTTGGGGCTTAGCTCTGAGGGTTATGGTGTCTTTACAGTGTTTTGTTAATTGGTGAGAAAGGTTTAAATTTCAGTTTCTGGACAAAAGCCCTCGTATAGAACCTACATAAAACCCGAAATAACGCTTGATACAACCCGGCGCAGCCTTGTTTTAAACACATCGGAAAACTCTGCAGGTTTTGTGAGTAGTCTGAGACCAAGAAGCCCATTCCTCCAATGTGGTTCACAACCTCGGTGGATCTTCAATTTCGGTGCTTAAGGAATCGATGTTGAAGTACTACTGACAGTGCTTTCTGTCTGCGATTTTTTCTGGGATTCTTTAAGGAGGCCTGAATAACAATACTATTAATGATCATAAACAATATGTTTCCATAGCAATAACAAGAATAGCAAGAACGTGAGTATTCTAGGGTTGTATTCAATACGCCATAAGAGAGTCGCTTCCCGCTCTCAGAATTGCCCTTGAAGCTATTTTCAAAAGCGCACTATCCAAAGAGTATAGGGTTTAGGGTATTGTTTTTTGTGTTGGCGGTCTCCGTCTCCTGTTCAACATTGAATAACCGGAAAAGCACGCCGACCTGAAAGCAGAAAACCCTTCTGCGTCCTGGACTAGATCGAGCTAAGCTTTACGAGCAGGCAGACTACCTATGGTCTCCATTGTAGTTCCTTTTTGGGGTTACCTTTTTCGGATCCTAAGATAAAACTGGTTAAACCAAAAAAAGAACTACAATGGAGACTATAGGTAGGGCTTGTGAAGTCTACTGCCCTGGCCAGGGTGTCGGTGTTGTATGTTCAGGGCTCCCGAAATGGCATGTATAAAAGCTGCGGGGATGTAGAGATCGAGTCATAACCACAAAGTTGCTGCATAATCCCTAAACCCTAAACCCAATGCAAACCGCTGATTCTGGTTCGGTTCGCTCGGCATGGTCGTAGTTGGGGGCAAAAGAAAGGGGGAACCTTGACACGGCCGAGGGTGTGTCCCCACCGCGAAGCTTCCGATGCATAATCTTGGCCACGCTGCGCCGTACAGCACGTACGAGGTGATCTCCCTGGAAAGACTGGGAAAGCCCACCTCAGCGCCGGTTCGGCCTTTTGGCCCTCGGAACTACGTGCCTACACGATGTTTGTTGTGTATGTGAGTATATAATATAAACAAAATAAATAAATAAAATATATATATATATACACACACATGCATATGTATGTACAAAAATGACCAACAAACGTAAACATCACATAATGTGTTATCTACATCTGTATTCCTGCTTGTTTGCATGTCAGGAACCAAACAAACGTATCACAATAACATTCCAAAGCAACACAGCGAGAGAGAGAGAGAGAGAGAGCGAGACCGCAAGGAAGAGAAGCGATGCCATGCACGCGAAATTCGGAAAGGAACGTGCTGACAATTACGTGTCGAGACACTACCTCTATAACCTTAAGCTTGCGTCGGGTGCATGGAAATCGTAAAGAACAGCATTCGAGCCAAACCCTAAGAACACCGTTTACTTAAATATGACCCTTGGCTGGGAACGGAACCCTGTGCCAAACCTGCTGCAAAGACCCCAAATAAACCAAAAGCCCTAAACCTTAAACGCCTAAAGCCCTAAACCCTAAACCATAAACCCCTAAACATTAACGTATATATTGCACCCCAAAGCGCCTGAACCTTGAGCCCCTGTGCTCTTACATGAAAGATAATTTCTTAATGATATGATCATCATCAAAATAATACTTCGACTATTTTAAACATGCGGATTATTAATACCTAAACATAAAACACGCGGATTTCTTTCAAATACCTAAACAAATATACTTTATACTACCTCCGTTGGCTTCGGGC
>CAJNJA010007465.1:0-14875 GCA_905231915.1 Symbiodinium necroappetens
GGTGATGGTGATGGTGACGGTGATGACGATGACGGTGATGGTGATGGTGATGGTGATGGTGGCGATGGTGACGGTGATGGTGACGGTGATGGTGATGGTGACAATGTCGATGATGATGAACATGAGAATGAGCAAAACAAAAATAGGAGGCAGAGGAGGAAGGGGACGAGGATGATGATGACGATGATGACGATCATGATGGACTGATGATGGGCTGTTGATGAGCTGATGATGAGCTGATGATGAGCTGGTGATGAGCTGATGTTGCCGATGATGCTGATGATGCTGATGATGGTGGTGGTGGTGGTGGCGGTGGCAGTCGTCGACGCTGTCGTGACCAGCTGCCCAGCATTTCGGGTTCTACACCATTTCCGGGTGTGATGACCGAGAGCCACATCGGAGGAGAGACGATTCTCGAACATGACTCAAGCCAGACAAGTACACAGAATCATGCACGTAAATAATTGGTTGACGAACAAATTCCGATGAAGGCGAGGTTGAAAGATAGATTGCTTCTGGCTGTGCTGCATAATTCTGTTATGCACATCCGACCGATCTCATGTAAAGAGACAGACCTTGAGTCTGTTGCTTCGATTTCCGACAACAACCGGTAGGCCCGTGAATGTTGTGTTGCTGCCTTTCTTCTGATTCTCATAGTTCTGTATTTCGACAGGACATGCTACAGATATTTCCATACTTCTTATCATTCGTGTTCGATGCCATTGCTTTAAGACGCATCCTCTGGCTGTTCACATCAGTCCTTCCATTTCTTCTTGTCACTTAAGAGAAGCAAGTGGAACTGCTCTGTTTGTCCATTCCACGTCTGGGTTCCATTACATGGTACACTATACTGGAATTATACGTAAGAAAACTATAGTAGTGCAGTTTACGGTATAATATTGGCAATTGCTCCGACCTCTACCTTATCCCGAATCGGTGCTTCTCATCCCTGTTGGATGCTTAACTTGAAGCAAGCTTCTCAGCTCCAGAACACAACAGGGGATCAGGGCATGCTGCCTTTTGGGGGGTTCGTATTTCGGATCCAACGCTCTATGCGACTTGAAGCCTAAACCCTACTCTCAACTCTCTTCCCAGAGCCATCTTTGGATGTGGCGCTCTGCACAGCAGCCTGGTAAAATTATCCTTGCCAACATATTCTCCAGGCTGTAAGCACGTCTAGCTACGGTCAAGATTTTGGGGCTCAATGTTTAGAGTTTAGGACTCTTTTCTTTTTGATCGGTCCCTTGTCCCATCCTCCGAGAGCATTGAGGAGACGCCTCAAAGGCTAAAGCAGGGGCTTGAGAATGCCTGATGTTTGGGGCTTACAGTAGGCTCCAAGAAAAGAGCCGAAATACTTGTTCGCCAAGTCTTGCACATCTAGTCCCTCCAGACCAACTACCGTAAGCAGAACTGCTGTCGGCACTGCCATTGCCACGGCTGCTCGCACTGCTCTTGCCACGGCTTCCAGTTTTAGTGCTGCTGCTGCTGCTGCTGCTGCTGCTGCCGCTACTCCGACGGCTGCTGCTACTGATACTTCCAGCTGCTACTACTGTGTGCACAAGTGGTAGTACTGCTACTCCTGCTGCTACTGCCACTGCTACCCATACTGCTACTACTGCTGCTACTGCCACTGCTACTCATACTGCTACCACTGCCGCTACTGCCACTCCTACTGCTACTGCTGCTGCTGCTGCTGCTGCTACTTCTGCTGCTGCTGCTGCTACTTCTGCTGCTGCTGCTTCTGCTGCTGCTGCCGCTGCTGCTGCTGCTACTTCTGCTGCTGCCGCTACTACAACTACTACAAGTACTCCTACTCCTATTCCTACTCCTACTCCTACTCTTGCTACTGCGATAATGATGCCGGTTCCACCCACTACCTACACCTCCGTAAACCCTGAACCCTAAACCTATTCAACTACCAGAGCCTCGGAGAGCAAGCTGTTCTACGTCGGCGCGCATCAACAATGGGCAACCGATGCCTGAGCCGAGCACTTCCCTCGGGGCCTCAAGCCTGCGTGGTTGGAGTCTAGGGTTTAGGGTTTTGGGCTTAGGGTTTGGGCAGTTGGGTTTAGGGTTTAGGCTGGAGTTTAAGCCATGCTGCTTGGAGTTTTCGGCCTTGGAGTTGAGAGAACTGGCATGAAAAATGCTCACAGCAAAAAAGTACGCGACAACAACTATGCAACAGCCGTTGTGGAAGCTGTCGCTGTCGCCATGGCGATGAACACGCTAATCATAGGTAATGCTGAAATATTATAGTGACACAGTGATAACGACAGTAGCAAACGATCCTTCTGCAGCAAAGCAATCGTCCGGGTCAGCCGTACAATCAAAAACTGTCTCCTGGTCACCCAGCTAGAGCACATCATCAGCAACACCTTCGAATCACCTTGCACGCTCTCAAGATTTCGACGGAGCCTGAATTGATCTCAACAGTCGCAATCATGACAAGAATTCTAACTAGAAAGTCTAACCCTAAACCCTGAACCCTAATAGATTCCATCCACGAAGCCCAGAGCGCCGCCAACACGACGCTCAGGAAGCTTACCCGTTGCAGGGCGCACGCCGAAGTGGTTAGGTCGCCTGTATGGGGCTGCGAAGGTCATCAAGGGCTTAGACAGGGTTTTGGGTGTAGGGTTTAGGTGGGGTTTAGGGCTTAGGGCAGCTTTTCGATGGTAAAACCAATTTGGTGCATTTTGTGCAGGGCTTATGGGTTTAAGTTCGATGGGTTAACAGTGGTTGTTTGTATCCCGAGCTACAACGGCTGTCGATAGAGCTCGAGCATCTGAGGGCGGAGGGATATCCTGCAATGTACCCTTCAGCACCGGAAACTCCTCTACTCTACACAACCCTGGAACCTGAACTCCCTCAAATGCCCCCAACCCCTGCGCTCCCCGAAATTTCTCGAGATGGATGTCCCAGAAAGGTAGCTGTGAGAAGCATTCATGTTGAAGATGTGGGATTTCGCATGTTGCCTATGTTGCTCTTGTCCAGATTGGTGTGGGTAGCCACTACAAACCATGAACCGTCTTCGTGGTAGTAGCACAATAGAAGTTTCAGTCTTGGCGGTAGCAGAAGCGACTGTAGCAGAAGCAGCAGCGGCAGTAGAAGAAGAAGAAGAAGACAAAAGCTGCTAGCAGTAGTCGCAGTAGCAGTACTCGTAGTAGCAATACAGTAGCAGTAGCACTTCTGCAGCAGTAGCAGCAGCAGCAGCAATAGCAGTAGCAGTAGAAGAAGTAATAGTAGAAGGTAGGCAGGCAGGCAGGCAGGCAGGCAGGCAGGCAGGCAGGGAGGGAGGGAGGGAGGGAGGGAGGGAGTAGCTAGGTAGGCAGGTAGGTAGGTAAGTAGGTGGGTAGGTAGGTAGGCAGGCAGGCAGGCAGGCAAGTAGGTAGGTAGGTGGCAGGAGGTAGGTAGGTAGGCAGGTAGGCAGGCAGGCAGGCCGGCAGGCAGGCAAGCAGGTAGGCAAGCAGGTAGGTAGTTAGGTAGGTAGGTACTAAGTGTAGCAGTAGTTGTTGTTGTTGCTGCAGCAGTAGCAGACTTATCATCCTCACCATGTCATTCTTATGGTTGCTGTAGTAACAACTGCATAAGCTAGGAAGGCCGCCTCCCTCTCCGCCGGGGGTTTCTTGGACGGGCCGGATGCCAGGCAATGATGACAGGTCATCCGTCACTTCCTTCCAGATTTCAGTTCGGCAGGGCAACCAGTTCTGCAGCTTCCGTCCTAATACTGAACTGTCAGGGGTGTTCAAGTCCCCTGGGTCGCTTCAAAAAAGCACCAGCCCGTCTCTACAAAGCCACCATGTCACAAGAGCCACAGCAAAACCGTTAAAGTTTGCCCGACGCCCGCGCCTAATGGTCTAATGCAGGGGACATGTGTCGAACAGAGATGCGCAGACGAGCACCACTGAATGATCTTGGGATGGGAACGCTTTTGCTGGAAGATGAAGCAAGCTCGCGGCTCATCAATAATTGCAACTCTTGTTCTAACTATAGTTACAATTTATTGATACCTAAATAACTCATGACAATAGTTCCCATTATATCTATACTCAATAATTATTCTTGCATCTTCCTTGGCTTCGAAGGAGGCCAGCTGCTCCCCTCTTGTCTCGGGAGCATAGTAGTCCTTGCAAGCAGCACAAACATATTATTTCGCCGATTTGAAAAAGACATCATATGGGTAGTTCTCTAAATTAGGATCTCTTTTAGGGTCCATTTTATAAGGGCGCCGTACTGTATTCGGGACCTAAAAAGGGACCCTAATTTAGAGAGAACTACCCATATTACTGCTGAATTTATGGGGAGATGCATTGCAGACACGTCGGAGCGGGCTTTAGTAACTGGGACTTCAGGTTTTGTACATGCCTACCTACCTACTGACATACGTACGTATGTACACACGCATACCCCCCCACGCAGACACACACACACACACATTCACTCACTCACTCACTCACTCACTCACTCACTCACTCACTCACTCACTCACTCACTCCTCACAGACAGCCAGACACACAGACAGACAGACCGGACCAGACAATACCGGACGAGACCAGACCATAACAAACCTGACCGACAGACTAACTGACAGATTGAGAGACATACAGACAGACAGACAGACAGACAGACAGACAGACAGACAGACAGACCGACCATCAGGCAGGTATTCAGGCAGGCAGGCAGGCAGGCAGGCAGACAAACAGACATAAAGACGGGCAGGTCACATACATATATACATGTCATGTACTTACACATGGATCTATAGGTGGATGTTATACATTTTATGATCGTATCTCGCTACAATAGATGCGTGTAGTGTTTATTTCGAGGGACAGGGAGGGAACGGTGGGTAGAGAGATAGGAAGTTAGATATGGCAGGAGACAAGTAAGGAGGTAGGTAGGCAGGCAGCCAGGTAGGTAGGTGGGTAGGCACACAGATACACGAATAGGCCACCATGTCTGGCTATTGTTGCTTTTCGAATCAATGTGGTGCTCCATCATCCATCATCTTCTACTATTTCTATAACTGCTGTACGATGGTAGAGCCTGCTGATAGTTGGCTGATTAGTGTGGCTGCATGTCCTTATGCATACTGCGTATAGTTCTCTATGACCATGTGCGCTTCAACGATAGTATTGTCACCAACATCAAAGAAAATCAGAGGCTATGATTTCAGAATGACAATAAGAAATCGAAAGCAACCAAGAATTCCGAGTACGGTATGAGAGAACTGGGGCAGACATTGGTCTTGAACAAACTCCTGTGAGCCGGGTGTCTCGACTACAGCGCCAAATTCCTGTCTCTGGGTGTCGTGCCCGAGAGACGTCGATTATAAGGTTTGGGGCTTTAAATGAGAACACACGGGCGCCCCAATGGCCTCAACGCTAAACTCTAAACTCTGCCCGCAAAAACCCTAAACCCTAAATCCTAAAACCCAAAGCCCAAGCCCTGAACTCCAAAACTTGGGGAGGGGTAACTCTTCAGGCCTCTAATTCCCAGAACACACTATTCCGGGTTAGGGCTCAGAGTTCCAGAAAGCAAGATATCGCAACATCGGCCCAGAAATATGCCCTACGTTTCCTCAGAACACTTTTCCAGCGTAGACCCCCAAAACACCCTAGTCTAGTTATATGAAGGCCCCTTTATTACTCGAGTTCTTGCCGAGACTCGTAGACCGCGGAGAGCGTCGGCTGCAGATTCCAGACCTGAAACCTGGCTCGGACAAGATTCGTCCGTGCCCTAGAAGCCGATAATGCTCCCTTTTTGGTGAGGGGGTGTCGGGTTTAGGGTTCAGGGTTTCGGGTTCAGGGAAGTGCCCTAGAATCTAGAAGCCGAGAATGGCTGCTTTTCCGTGTGTTTAGGGTTCAGTATCCGCCGAGCTGCTTGGAAACCTTCTACATTCTAAGGCTTAAGCGTAAAGGGCCTAGGGTTTCAGGTTAGGGCTCAGCCCCCCCCCCAAAAAAAAAAAACGTATATCCGAAGATCGAAATCCTACACCCTGGAACCTAAAGCCCTAAAACATTGACAGATTGTTCGCGGCCTGCACAGCATGTATAATGGGGTGTGGATCAGAAGTAACTCTAGGACATTATGGGACTATTGCTAATCCTAAACCCTAAACTCTCTCAAAACCCTAATTCCTAGACCCCAACTTATTTAGGCTGTCGGGCTGATGGCTCGGACTGTGCTGAGCCTCCAGGAGTTCGACTTCACAACATGTATGGGCTTAGGGTTTCGGGTTTTGGGAGGGTTTAGGGTTTAAGGTTTTGGTTGATTGGTGATTGGGTCGTCCTGGTTGATCGTTGAAAGAGGCGACAGTCACAAAAACGCGATCTGACCTTGTCGAAGCTGCGAAGCTATTCGCCAATGGCATGCCTCCCCTCAACGAGAGAGTGAGCACAAGAAGCAATCGAAAAGTGCTGCACTCAGTTGCTTGCGCAGCACAGGCACATGTTAACCAATCACCTTAACCAACCGGAGTGGCACAAGTCTCGTGGTTTTCGGTTGGTACCATGCTTTCCGGAGTTAACCATGTTGTCTTTACTCGAACCATTTAAAGGTTCTAGACTTACCCAGCGCTTGTTCTTAACCCAGGTTTCCAAGGATCTCAATGACTTCGACAGGACCGGAACATACCCTGTACATCCCTAGGATGCATCCACACCGCGAAAACTCCTGAACCGTAAACCCCAAAACCTAAAACGCCCAAGTCATGAAAGACAGGGAGCTCTTGAGTGACGTTGAACTGCACACACGTCTTGCCAGAAGGCTTCAACTCCTCACGGGAACCGTTGAGGATTCACGGGTAGTTTCGGATGAATCATAGACCCTAAACCCTGAACCCTACAAGACCGCCCAGCTAAGAAACCTAAATCCTAGTCCGACCAGCTACTGCGACGGCTAGCGGCATGTGAGTTATTCTTATGCCATTACTTTTGTCCTGCCGATTACAAGGTGGAAGTCTTGCAGTTTACCTTCAAAGGCAGTGGCACCAAAAAGGCTTCACGAAGAGAACCTGGATTGCCGTTCCACTCCGCGGCACCGAAGAGCCCTCAATCCTGAACCCCCAGGCTCTCGCTCGGTCTTGGAGTCCTCCATGTAGAGATCCACCGTCCCATCACCAAGATCCCATCCTTTTTGGCTAAATCGCATCAATCAAGGGTTTAGGGTTTAGGGTTTAGGGTTCAGGGTTGAGGGTTTAGGGTCCAGGGTTTAGGGTTTAGGGTGTCTGCAGCAAACATGAATCAGCCTCTCAGGCTTTGGGCCCAGGGCACTAAACAACGGAATCCCGAGCTTCAAAGGGGGGGAGGGGTTCCTAAACCCTGAACCCTGAACCCTAAGCCCTAAACCCTGAACCCTGAACCCTAAGCCCTAAACCCTGAACCCTAAACCCTGAACCCTAGACCCTGAACTCTAAACCCTAGACCCTAAGCCCTAAACCCTAACCCTAAACCCTAAACATGCTGCTCAAAGCCAGCGTCGCTTCACCACCTTCTCGTCCTTTAAGGACTGCAGAGACTTCACCGAGGCGGCATAGCCCGTGAAGAGTCCCACCTTGCGGTACCCCTACCAACGCTTTAGAGTTCCGGGTTTAGGAAGGAAGTTTCACCCCTAAAGCCTATCCTTCAAATCCGATTGCTGATCCCGTGAGGCGACAGCAGAGATATCAAGAGTCTTGTGTCGAGGCCCTGTGCACTGCAACATCGAGGAAGTGATATACAAAATCCTCATGACTCAATTCAATCGACAGGGCATCGAGAACGACATCGCACATATCGCATGCAAACTTGGACCGCCGACTGGTTTCTGCCTCTTGACCCAGTTGCCCGGGTTCTGCTACGTGCTTCGCTTACCCCGCTTGCCCTACTCCTTTCACTAGCAGCCCACAAACTGTCGCCTACAACCCCAGGGAACATACATGGAGGTTGTTCTGTCGCGGGTTCCTTCAGTTGTGACAGGAACCTAGAACGGGTTGCGAATCCTAGAGCAACCCCATCGCGCCGACCAGATTTTCGTCATCTCCCCTCTGTGCCGGGCCACGCTGATGATGGACATAGCGCCGGCAGCTGGCGTGCAAGACGGTTTGGGTTGACCTGTGAAGTACCAGTACATAGGAGATGATACACTGGCATTTAAGCCACCCACAACCCCGCAAAAAGGGAAACGTGTGCCTCGTAGAGTTCCAGTTCCATCACAACTAAACCGCCCTTGAAGAATGCATCCAAGTGAATCGAATGAAACGATTCGTGAGCCCTGGTACTGGGATTCGCCGCTGGCTACAGACACTGACACAAAGAACAGCGCTGGAGAGAGTGCAAGAATGGAATAAAGAAATATGTACAAAGTATCAATTATGATCAAAAACATCAAGAAGGACAACAAAATATTAAAGCTGCACTGTGCTGCACGTCGCGCTTGTCCACATTGGAACAGACATGGACTCTGAGCAACATCTCAACACCCATTCGCTACGAGACTCCAGATTGAAGGACTAAATTTGAAGCATGTGCAGGGTGGGGAGCATTAGGGCTCGAGAGACATAGAATTCGGCAATATACCTCCGATCATACAAAAGATCCCTCTCTACTTTAAGGCATGTGCCTGCATTAAGGAGTATAGGAGCCGGATAAATTAAAAAAAAAAAAGCCCCTACGTTGCTGTTTCTAGCGTCAGCCAGCTGCCAATTTCTGCTTGCGGCCGAGGGACTGCATGCCTGTCCAGCTGTTTGCTTGGTCTTAGGGTTCATGATTTGGGGGCTTTGGGGTTCAGCGTTTAGGGTCTGAGTTCTAGGGTTTAGGCTAAACCCTAAACCCTATACCCCTAAACCCTAAAACTCTAAACCCTAAACCCTATACCCCTAAACCCTAAAACTCTAAACCCTAAACCCTATACCCCTAAACCCTAAACCCTAAACATAAACCCTAAACATAAACCCTAAACCCCAAAACCCTAAACCTGGGGTTTAGGGTCGAGTCTACGGAGTAGGAGCTCGCTTCGAGGCCTGCTTCCTTCGAAGTTGGCCGCTTAGGGAAAACCGACCATTAGGGTTTAGGGTTTAGGGTTCAGGGCTTAGGGTTTAGGGTTTAGGTGTAGGGTTTAGGTTTTAGGATTAGGGTTCAGGGTTTAGGTTTAGGATTAGGGTTAAGGGTTAAGGGTTTAGGGTTTTACCATGCGTTTCCTTGGTCTCGAGTTTCGGGTTTATGGTGCAGAGCTTAGGTGGAGGAAGCTCGATCGCAGCCGGGTGAGGGACGACATAACAGTGATAGTAGCACGAGGCCGGGTCACACAGCAAGCGCGTCAAGTTTACCGAAGCACATGCCCGTCGTCCCAACACGCAAGCCAAATCTACTTCTAGAGAGCAAAAATTATAAAACTTACGAAGTGTGCTTTCGTTCAGCTCTATGGACCCAGTGTGCAGCAGCTCGCTTGGCAAGGGCACACTGCCATCTTTTGTCCTGTCGTTGGCCAGGTCAGGGAACTCTCAAAATGCCAAATATAGACACCTCGATACCAAAATTCCAAGCCCGGAGCCCTAAACAAGCTTTCTTGACCCCAGAACCTCTTATTGCAGCTCAGTGTGCAAGCTTCAGCAACACACCCCCCTGGCTCGGCCTGCACAGCGGATGAATACCAGTTCACCTGCCAAGCGTGTCTTGTAAGGGTAACAGCCTTTTGGATGAAATCTGCCAAGCCAGACACTGCTTGGAGGCTCATGGGTAGTTACAAATGGAGTTTTACGTCTCCTAATATGTGTCATAAGTTTTAGTTACTTACTTATAGCCCCGTCTATAACTGCCCAAAATCAGCCTCCACGTCGTAGCAGGGGACCACCACCTCGGCCGACACGCGGACTTAGGGCTCAGGGAGGCCAGGCCGAAATAGAAAAGGGTTTAGGGTTTAGGGTGTAGTCCATAACAAAAAAGGCTTAGGGTTTAGGGTTTAGCCCATAACAAAAAAATATAGGCTTCGTCTTACAGACATGATGCTTGTCAGGGCGGTACAAGAATTATGCCACCACTTCCGCGAGTCCTCGTTTGCGCACAAAACGGGGAACCTGCTTTGAGCGAACCGGTGACCTTGAACGTACAGCGGTACAGATTGACGCATATTGCTACCGGGGGCGTGACACGACCAGAGTAATAGCTAAGAGGAAAGCCCTGCCCTAAAAAGAAGAGCTGGGGTGGCAAGCCCCCGATTGCCCAAAAAAAGCATGGATGAGGGGATGAGAGCCCTAACCCTCAACTCCAAGGCCTACCGGAGGAGCGGGGCAAAGCCCTTAGCACAGAACTCCGTATGGATCCCTTTTACGGATTTTGGGTCCTATCTTTGGGACCTGAACCGGGAAGCCAGGTTTAGAGAACTACCCATATAGAGCTTTATAGAACCCCTATCGTATCCTTACAGAAACCTGTATAATTAGAAGCCTTCTAATGCAGGGGCCTTAAGAGGGCTTAGGGTTGAATAGGGCTTTGGGGTGACCTTAAGAGGGTTTAGGGTTGAATAGGGTTTTGGGGTGACCTTAAGAGGGTTTAGGGTTGAATAGGGCTTGGGGGTGATTACATTTGACCATGGGGGGGGGGACCTGAAGGGGTAAGGGGGATGACGCTATTGCCTATTGCTACCAACATACAGACTCCCATGTTGGTTGGGTCCGCAGCTTCGTCCGGCTGAAGGGTGGGAGAACCTAGCTTCCTCCCCATGTCCCAAGAGTTCACAGGCATTTTACAGGGTAGGGGCGTAGGGTTTAAGGGTATAAGGTTCAGCTGAGGCTAAGACTAAGAGGGGGTTCTACAAGGGTTGGTTTGAGAAGCCCAAGCCTTTGAAACCTGGTCAGCGCAGGAGGAGCCTCGCTGCATGTGCGTCGAAAGAAACCCGGGTTAAAGCACCGCCCCCCCCCCCCCCCCGCCCCTATTCGGCCCTGAAGGGAAGCTCGGACTAAGCCTCAAACGCTAGACTTTGAGACCTGAGCCATCAAGCTTGCACACGAAATCTTAAGCTCTAACTCCTACAACTTAGAGCTGCAACTCTAAACGCTACATGCCATCCATACCTTCACCTGCTGTAAGCCTCAAACCCAAACCCGCGACCCCTAGACGATAAGCATTCAATCCATCATGGCACCTAGAGCCCATCCAAACGATAGCCTTTGTAGATCACACAACAAGAACCCTACGGACACAAGAAGTTCAGGCTCTAAGGTTCTAGCTCTGTCCCAAACAGAATCTTCTGGACAAGTGCCTCGCTAGCCCTGTCTGGGATTCCTGCCGGGTCGAACATGTTATACCTGTCGCGCAGCGATGTCACAAAGGACACTATGTGGGGATACCTCAATTGGGGGCTCTTATGAAAAAGCAGTAATTCGGCCGGTTCCATATTATCGTACCTTTGTTCCGAAACTCCCATATAATAGAACTCTTAAGAGAACCGACCCCTTATAGAACGCTTCGAGGAATGCAAGAAATCCTTAAAGGAAACCGTTAAAGGAACCCTTAAGTAAAGAAACCGTTAAAGAAGCCCTTATAGAGACTTTTCAAGGAGCCCTGTGAAGCTTCGGGGACTTCGGACAACGCCTGGAGGCGGCTCTTCGCTGCGGATTTCTTGGAGATCGGAGTTCCCGCTGCGATATCGAGGGTTTAGGGCTTGGGGGGTTTAGGGCTTAGTGGGTTTAGGGTTTGGGGGGTTTTAGGGTTTCCAGGGTTTCCAGGGTTTAGGGCTCTAGGGTGCTAGCACTTCGGAGAAGGATTGCCACACTAGTGCTCCCGGCACTCGATATGGCTTTGATTGCCACTGCTGTGTTACCTGTCACGCCATGCCTGCAGTGCTGGGAACATGGGTCTGGCAACTGCGCGCTTGAGGAAGCTCGTTTTGGTCTGTTTCAGGGGGTGCCTGCCTCATTGCATCCTCCTCCATCTCCTCTTAGCCCCCCTTCTGCCTCCTCCTTCACCAGTCTCAAGACTGGAATCACTTTTCGCACACAGCACTTCACATAAAGCTCCTGCACCGAGTCCGAGCAGGGCATGCAGGAGGAAAAAGAGGAGGCTGACTTTGGGGTTCGTGCTTGGGGTCTAGGGCGAAGTTAGGGGAAGAGTTTCTGTCTCGGGTTTACGGAACTGCAGGTGAGCACAGGAAAGCTTGGCCTATGTGACCCCCGCCTCAGGGAAGCAGTGACGAGGGCAGTGCCACTACCTCTCCAGGTCCAATTGGGAAGCAACAGCCCACTAAAGAGTCCCTGAATATGCACGGTTATCAAAATTGCAACTACGATTTGTTGTTGTTGCGAATACAGCGATTGTTACCAGTATTATCACTATCATCGTTACTCGTACTACTAGTACTACGAATGCTGCTAGTTCAAATTTTGCTGCTAGTGGTTCACCGTTTGCTCCCAAAGCATCTCAAAGACAAGTACGGAGAGACTCATAGAATCCAGCTTGAAAAGGCTTCCATTGAGCCCTCGTGGGCCTGCCACTGCTTGCAAACCTAGCTGAGACACAGACTAAAACCACGCAAAACCCGTTTCTCACCTCGGAACAGTCGTCAACTCCGATGCCACGCCTGAAGCCGACACTGAAATCTGGTTTGCACCGACGGCCACCGATGGGGCGAAACTCTGGAGGACGTCCATGTTCCTTGCAGCTGCGCCCAGGGTATAGGGTAAAGGATTTAGGCCTAATGACCTCTTGATACCTCTTGGCTCTACACTACAAACACTACAGCACAATGAAAACTGATGTGTGAGGAAAACCCCCAGGTCATGAAGCAACGGCAGCTTCAAGGGAGGAGCCTTCGAAGACAAGAGGCAGTCCCATCCTTAAAACCCTCAAAAACCCTCAAGAACCCTAAACGCCTAAAGCCCTAAACCCAAAACCCGTGGCACCCTGAGACCCCTAAAGCTTCCATCAACCTTTGAAGACCCCTTACAATTTGATAAGCCCTCAATGGTAAAATCTTTAGAGCTGCGGGCCGAGTGGCGCTGCATTGATCTGCAACGACTCCTGGTTGCTGCCACTATGGCCCACCTTTCCGCAGGAAAGCTGGCGGAGAGAACAGTGGCGACACAGATGATGCCAAGATTCAGGCTCATCGCGCTGCTGAGGATGATGGATTTACTCACGCCCGTACCCACAGTAGCCAGCAGCCACCGTTGTCGTCATCAATGGCATCATTATTATCATCGTCATCACCATATCAACACCTTCTTCCTGTTCACTACCATCGCCATTACCAGCACCATGACCAGCGATGCCGTGAAACCGGACGAGCTACATACACCGCTAAGCCTGCATCGCGATTCCGCACCCAAAACTCGAAACTAATGCGTGCTTCTGCCCAGCTTGTTTCTTGGCTTGGGGCCTAGGAATGCTAAGGGCCTGTGTTATTCTTCGGATCCGAACCTATATCGGGTTTCTGGCTTATGTTGTCACAGAGGTGTCCCTAGACCCCAAACCCTACTACCTTAAACCCTAGAACATTAACCCCAAACTAAACCCAGAACCCAAAAACCTGCCTGGAGGGTCACATCCACGTTCTGCCCCGCTGCCGTGGCGTAACTTGCCAGGGCATTCAGCGCAACGACGGTGTCCTGGCAGGTTTGGGGTTTAGGGCCTTGGGGTGTATGGCCTTGAGGCTTAGAGCTTCGTGTTTGGGGTTTAAGGCCTTAGTTTGAAGTTCCTGACAGTGTGGGGTCCTTGGGGTCTACCGACCCGTCTACAATCCCAATCAAGGCATGTATAATCTTACCTACACGTAGCCACGAAGCCTTCAGGCGAGACATGGGGCCAAAGGTGCTCGAAGCGCCACATGTCGGCGCAAGGCCCAAAAAGAACGACAAACCGTTCAAAACAGCTGCACGTGAGCTGCACACAAACAACCTAGAGCCCAAGGCGAAAGATCTAAACCCTGCATCTGAATCCTAAACCCTAGACCCCAAGCACTAAACCAAACCCCGGACGGTAAACCTGAACCCTCAGACCTGCAGCTCAATCCTCCACCTTAAGCCTGAACACTAAATCCCTGACCACTGTTTACCCTAAACTATGAACCCCAGACAAAAACCCTAAACTATGAACCCCAGACGAATGCCCTAAACTATGAACCCCGGACGAATACCCTAAACTATGAACCCCAGACCCCAAGCCCCAAAATGCCCACCTGAGAAAAAGTCGCGAAAAATAACCGGACACAAAAAATCAAAGCGGAAAGCCTGATAGCGAAAAAAAAGCGAGGGTCTGCAGGATCCAGGTCATGCCTTGGGATTTAGGGTTTAGGATTTAGGGTTTAGGGTATGA
This sequence comes from Symbiodinium necroappetens, assembly GCA_905231915.1. Taxonomy (NCBI): domain Eukaryota; class Dinophyceae; order Suessiales; family Symbiodiniaceae; genus Symbiodinium; species Symbiodinium necroappetens. The sequence goes on from CAJNJA010007465.1 coordinate 14,286, forward strand.
GGATTTAGGATTTAGGATCTAGGGTTCAGGATTTAGGATTTAGGGTTTAGGGCTTTTAGGATTTCGGATTTAGGGATCCTAGAATTTAGGGTTTAGGGCTTAGGGTTTAGGGCCCCCTAAACCCCTAAAACCCCTAAACCCCTAAAACCCCAAAACCCTAAACGCCCCAAAACCCTAAACCCCTAAAACCCCTAAGAACCCTAAGAACCCTAAGAACCCCAAAAACCCTAAAACCCCCAAAACCCCTAAAACCCCAAAACCCCTAAAACCCCCAAAACCCCTAAAACCCCTAAGACCCCAAAACCCTAAGAACCCTAGGAACCCTAAACCCCCAAAACCTTAAACCCTAAACCTTAAATCCTAAACCTTAAATCCTAAACCTTAAATCCTAAACCCTACTCCCAGGGCCTGCGTGGAGCTGAATCCGCCCCTGTCGCTGCGCCTCTCCAGGAGCCAGCGGGCCGCCTGAAAGGCCTGGCTTAAAGGAGATTCAGGGGCCGAAGGAGGGTTTAAGGTTTTAGGATTCTTAGGGTATAGGGCTTTAGTGGGGTTTAGGGGTATAGGGTTTTTTGGGGTTTTGGGGTTTTTGG
>CAJNJA010007466.1:0-16108 GCA_905231915.1 Symbiodinium necroappetens
CAATGTGACTAGGTCCCTGAGTAGTACCCTGTGTCCTGTTTATTTTAGGGCCCCCCTTACTAAAACCGATAGTAGGAAAAAGGGTGCCCTTACTGAAAAGAGGCTACTCAGGAACCAAGGTCAAGGACTCCACCCTCTGCTCGGAAGCACAAGCCTTTTCCGCCACAGCTTGCGCATAGTCTTGTTCACCTGTGTAGGGCTTCACATTTAGGGGGAGTTGTCGGCTTCTGTTTGAACGGTATAAGAGCGAGACGATGACTAGGGAAATGGTTTATGATCTTCGAAAGCAGCATGGCCACGTGTTCTGAGTGGTCATATCTCAGATCCAATGCTTCACTCCTGCCGAAACCTATCTGCATTGCACCTCGCACATGCATCGCTGTAGACTCTGGCAGATGTAGTAGAGTTTGAAGACCAAGTTTCCCAGAAACGCCATCCTGTCAAAGTCGTCCCAGCGTAAACCTCTAAATCCGAAGCCCTAAACCATAAACCCTAAACCCTACATCCTAAGCCCTACTGTTGATGATAGAAATCCTGCATTACCTTAAGGCTCCTAAACTATACGAATTATGGTATATTCCTTATTCTGGGTCATGCAGGATTTCTATCATCAACCGTACATCCTAAACCCTACATCCTAAACCCTACATCTTAAGCCCCACATCCTAAACCCTACATCCTAAAACCTACATCCTAAGCCCTACATCCTAAACCCTACACATCCTAAGCTCTACATCCTAAGCCCTACATCCTAAACCCTACATGTCCTAAGCCCTACATCCTAAGCTCTACATCCTAAGCTCTACATCCTAAACGGGCAGCAAAGGATCCTCGTCAAGATCCAGGCCAAGGCGAGCGCCCAAGAGATCGAAAACCAGCGCCTGGATAAGTCCGGCTGGAGCAACGACCCTTCGAAGCATGGGTTAGGGTTTAGAATTTCAGGTTTAGGGTTTAGGGTTTGGGGTTTGGGATTTGAGCTTTTAGGGTTGTACCTTACTTGCTGCCGAAAACCCTCCTCTTTTAGTTTCGTAGGGGTCCCAGAAATTCCAAATTATGGCTTATGCGAAGAACCTATAAAGAATAGTAGGTTTCGGAAGCTCAAAGCAGGGATTAGGGTTTGCGGTATGGGCTTCAATGTTCAAGGATTAGGGGGTTTCATGGTTGAGGAGTTTTGAACTTCAGGGCGTTCGGGGTTTCGTGGTTTTGCAGTTTTCCGTTCGCGTTTCTGGGTTTATGGTTTAACGTGTTTAGGGTTTAGGGTTGTCTAGACCTTGCTGACTACTTGACAAGGGTGCTGGAGCCGCACAGAAATGTAGATGTCGACTTGTCAATTTCATCACATCGAAACTGCGTCTAGAACTGATTAGCACTGTAGGTGGTTCTTTCAAGTTCCAGAATTCTCCGATTTGGGAGACTCTCTAATTCCAGAATTCCAGATTTTGGAGGGTTTTCTAGTTCCAGAACTCCAGGCTTCAAGAGACTTACGATTTCAACATTTCTAGAATCGGGAATTCTAGACTTGCTGAAATGCACAAGGCGTGAATTCGCGAGCCAGTGGGCTGTGACCGTCTATCGTGGTGGAATTTCTGGGTTTGTGAAAAATCTTGGAATTCTGGATTAGTAGGGTTGCGAAAATCCGGCTTTCTCGGAGTCTGCAGTTATTGGTTTGTCAACATCAGGATTTCCGAATTCAACCTGGAATGCTGTTCACACAGGTTGCCTTGTACTTTCTCCACTTTCCCCACGATTCTCTACACAAGCCCTAAACCCCAATACCCTAAACCCTAAACCCCAATACCCTAAACCCTAAACCCTAAAGTCCTTCAAGCCCGAAGGCTTCCCGACCGGCATGTCTCGGTTTCGATATAAATAGGGTTTAGGGTTTAGGGTTTAGGGAAGTTAAGCTCAGGCGTGGGTTGCGGATTTTCGGAGGGGGAGGCTGGGGACAGGGTACGGCAGAGAGAAGGATGGACAGAGAGATAGATGGATAGATAGATAGCTAGATAGATAGACAGATAGACAAATAGACAGATAGAGAGTTAGATAGATAGATAGATAGATAGACAGATAGATAGATAGATTTTTTGACATTGGATAGGTAGATAGATAGATAGGCAGAGATTTAGATAGTTAGATAGTTAGATAGATAGATAGATAGATAGATAGACAGAGAGGTACATAGATAGATAGACCGACAGACAGATAGATAGACAGCCAGCCAGACAGGCAGACACACAGACAGACAGACAGACGGACAGACATAGATAGACACAGATACATATAGATAGATATAAAGTAGATGCAGATAGACGAAAATATGTAGTTAGTTAGATTGAGACAGTTTTACATAGACATGGACAGGTACAGGTCGATATAGTTAGATCTGGATAGATATAGGTTGATATAGGCCGACTGTCATAGATCTACGGATATATGTAGAAGCAGAGACAGATTTTAGCAGCTGGAGATTCAGGGTTTGGGTTTTCGTTTTGGGGTATAGGGTTCAGGGTTTGGGGTTTAGGGGTTTGGGGTTTAGGGTTTAGGGTTCAGGGACAGATTCACTTTCAATACCACATGCGTTGGACTCAGGATCAGATCTTGAAAGAGGAGCAGACACGAAATTCAGGACGAAGTGATTTCGACGTGTCCCTAAGCCCTCAACCTCGGGCCTGTATGATAATAAGGCTGTAGGACTTCGCTCTCGCATCAGACGCCCCGCAGAATGTAGAGCATACCGTCAGTCTGAAGCCAATTCGTCCTTCCATGTTCAATCTCGGCAATGCTTTAGTGAACTCGACCTGATGTTTCAAACGTGACGAATCGTACGTGGTTCCTGTAAGAAGCGATGGAATATCCCACTGAAAACACTAAATCCTGATCTCTTGAGACCTTAAACTCTCAACTGAAAATCTTACAAACCTCAATTTGGGGGTTTAGGGTTTCGGGCCGTTTAGGGTAATCTTAATCCCTTAATCGGAGGACTGCGCGGGCAAATTTCTTGGCGTCTGATGTCTGATTGTCTAGCATTGAGCAAGCATTGCTTCGAGGACAAACAGAGTACTAGCGGCCAGGGTTCATGTCTTCCCGACCCAAAATGCCTACATGAATCCTAAGCTTTTTCCTAAACCCTAACCCCAAGCCCTAAAACCTGTTCAGGATTTGAAGTACTGCTTTGTCTTAGCAAGCTCGCATTCTGCCAAGCACTTGGGAGAGGCCTAGAGCAGAACCATGCCCTCTGAACATGGGTTTAGGGTCGAAGTTTTAGGGTTGAGTCTAAGGTTAAATTTCACATGACCTTCGCGGTTCGTACACATCCTTGGCAGGACGTTTGCGAAACACCGCCTACTTCTTCTTTGCCACTCTTATAGGCTGGACTGTGGCTATTGAAGCCGCGAATTATGTCAAAGACCTGCCCCAAATGCACGAAAGACGCCAGCGCGAACAAGATGTCAAGGCGCGTACCCCGCTCCAGCCCCCACCCCTGGACATTTCTTCTTTGTTAGAACACAAACAATCTTGAGGTATCTAACGAAGAAGCACGCAGTCCCTGTCCCACACGCAGCAGCCTCCTACTGAACCCAGTGTTTGACAGAACACCCATCCAAGAGGAAGCTTTGTCCGACAGAAAAATGCCATTCACAGTCGAGACAGTACAAGACTGTTTAGGGTTTAGGGTAAGTTCTGATAAGAACAACGGTGTGAACTTGCTTATCCATGTAGGTATACTTGTAACGAAGATAGCCTAAACCATCCTAAACCGTAAATCCTGAACCCGAAGCCCCTTGAAGAGGTCTGATGTCTTGGGCAAGCTATATGGACACCACTTATGGAGGCCCAGTTCATGGCAGCCCGGCGGCATGCGTGTTTTTGTTGGTAGGACTGTGTAGAAGTGTAGGGCTATTGGGGGTTCAGGGCTTAAGGGTTTTGGATTTAGGGTTTAGGGGTTCAGTTTGGGAATTAGGTTCATGGGCTTCAGGATTGCATAAGGATTGATCCAGAAGCCGCGATGGGTTTCCACACAACCCTAAACCCTACAGCCTGAAAACGAAGCAGGCGTTCAACAAAAAGAAGCGTCTCAAGGCTACACCCTAAAGTCTAAATCCTAAAAGCTTGAACCCTAAGCCCTAAACAGCCAAAAACCCTAAGTCTTAAACCCTAAACTCTAAAAGCCCTAAACCTCAAGCCCTAAACCCTAAACCTTAAACCCTAACAGCCCTAAACCCTAAACCCTCAACCTTAAGCCCTAACCCTAAAAACCCTAAACCCTAAAAACCCCAAGCCTTAAGCCCTAAAACAGCCCCGGTTGCAGTTAGCCCGGAAGTCGACTCTAACCCAGCTCTGCAGTCTTTTCTCGTTAAGGATTTTGTTTAGGGGCTTCGGATTTAGGATTTCTCTAGGGGCCTGGGATTTAGGAGTTCTTTAGGGGCTTGGGATTTTATGATTTCTTTTGGAGGGGTTTGGCATTTAGGATTTCTTTAGGGGTTGAGGGTTTAGGATGTCATTAGGGGTCTAGGGCTTGGGATTTCTTATTGTGATGTCGCGAGATCTGTCCTTTGCACGTGTAGGGCTTCGGGAGTTCATATAACCGCACATGTTCGCGGTGTGTCTGCAAGTTCTCGTAGGGATCAGACCTCAGCCCTATAAGCCGTAAACCCTATACCCTTAACCCTAAACCCTAAACCCTAAACCTTTACCCCTAAACCCTAAACCCCTAAACCCCTAAACCCTTAACCCTAAAGACCTAAACCCTAAATCCTTACCCCTAAACCCTAAACCCTTGTCACTTGGGCACTTTGGAACCGCAGGGTTGCAGTTAGGGGTTTCTGGCTTCAGCGAGTGTTGCTGCAGTCATTCGCTGATGCGATTCCCTAAAGCTGGGTCGATGTACGCACAGAAGATGGGGGAGTTTGAGGTCTAAAGGTTTTCAGGTTTAGCAACCTAGAAACAGAATCAACTAGATTCGGAGGCTACACTGAGGACATATCTTAAGACAGCCTTCAATTGGATGAATCGGTTGCCGCTCGCAGCTTCAAGAGATTTTGCTGTGTCTGCCGTTATACTACCCATCGATTACATGTTGTTCACGACGTAGGGCTTGCCTTAACCCCCGACAACCTACCTTTGTGAGGACTTGTAAAAGGAAATCATAAGAGGTGCCCTAGCCTGTTTTTGTTAAGAGGTTAAGGTAGGCCCTCAACCCTAAACCCTATCCCTAAACCCTAAACCCTAAACCCTTAACCCTAAAGCGTTCCGGGGTTTGGGTTCGATGAGGTAAAGGCTTCTGCTTCCCCGCTGGTGTGATGCCGGCGTACAACATCCCTGATGTGGAGGGGAATGCCAGGGGCCCACAAAGGGTTAGGGTTTAGGGTTCAGGGTGTAGGGTTCATGGTTTAGGAATTAGGGTTTAGGGTTTAGGGTTAGGGTTTAGAGTTCAGGGTGTCTCTACCGGCCGTGTTGTTGGGGCATGAGGCATCAAGGATGATGGTTTTTCCGCAAATCCTTCACAGTCTGGATTTCGGGCTGCATTGGCACGCTGAAATCAAACCCCAAATCCAGAAGACGCAGATCTCAAGCACTATGCCTTCGGCCTCAATTCCAGCTAGAAATCATGGTCAGTTAAGAAAAGCATAAGCCCCTCGCCGGCAAGACCATGCGCAGCCTAAATAGAGTATACAGTCGCTGCATTGGAACCCTCAATCCTAAACCCTAAGCCCTCAACCCTAAATAGAGTATACAGTCACTGCGTATGGCTTTTCGGTTTTTTTGGGGATGTGGGAGCAGCCCAAACCTTCCGGTTTCCAGAAGACCAGAGACTAAATGCTCGTTTAGACCATAGTCAGATGGACTTAGGGTTTAGGGTTTGAGTTTAGGCTCTGTAGTCCCGACAGTATATCTTTAGGGTCTAGGTTTAGGCTCTGTAGTACACTGTAGTATATCTTGAGAGTCTGGGTTTAGGCTCTGTAGCCCTCAACCCTAAACCTTAAACCCTTCGCTGCTAGAATTCATGACTGCGTCACGAGACTCGAGCCACGACGACAAAAAAAAACTTTACCCCCTGTCCCAACACTATATCCTAAGGGTCCAAAGGACCTAAAAATCATATACTTAGGTTACGGATAGTAGTTTTGTAGGTTAGTATTCAGAGGAGTATATGATTATGAGGTTTTTGGACCCTTAGGGCTATATCTTCATCAGCGAGTATGGGTTCCTGAGTAAGGCTCGTCTCCCATGCAACTGTGCTCCGCTGTCGCCGGGTGGCACATGGCAGCTGCAAGGGTTTGGGGATGTTGAGGGTGTAGGGCTTACAGGGTTTAGAGGGTTTAATAGGGCTTATATAGGGCGTATAGGGCTTGTAGGGTTTGGGGTTTAATTAGGGTGTAGAGTGTTTTCCTGGAGGGGTTTGGGTTTAGGGCTTCCGGTTAAGGGTGTCGGGGGCCTTCTGCTCCGGGTCGTGGGTTGTGGATTCCGGCTATTTCGACGTTCGGGCTAATTTGGTAATTGTTGCGGGCTTGGGAGGGGCTTGGGGGTTTTAGGGGCTTGGGTGATTCCACCCTAGGGGTTCGGGCATTTTGGGAACTTCCATTCATGCCCACATACTGTTGTGATCCGGTGCTCCCTTTCTAATCCCCTCCTTCCGCGACAACTGCCATCCCTCCACTGACAGGAAAGCTGAGAATGTATCTTCGAAGGCCTGCTACTTAAAGGATCATGGGACTTAGTAACTGAGGTTATAGATAAGGTAGCTATAGCTATAATTACTTGTGACCTCAATTAAGGTACTTATAGCCCTACTTACTAAGTCCCAAGATCCTCCAAGTACAGTTGACACGCAGAACCTGTGGGCCCTGATGCCGACCCTGAGTGAGTGCTCAAGCGCAAGACACGAACGCAGGTGTGCATATGTGTAGACAAGTGTACGCGTGCATAGACATCCTACCCTAAACCCTAAACCCAAAACTCCTAAACTCCTAAACCCCCAAAAAAACCTAAACCCCTAAACCCTAAACCCCTGGCTGCATGAAGGTATAAGTGGTATCTGGAGTCCTTGATGACCGCCGAGCAGATCACAGGCATGCATCTAGGCTGCAAGAGAGGGGGACGCAGACGGTTTAGGGTTTAGGGTTTAAGCACCCTAGAAATCCCTCATCAACGTGTCTTGGGCTCTTTGGGAACGGGCCGTTCAGGATTTAGAACCTATGCCTTGTCAGAGTTGGGTAACACTTTATGTACATGTTTATGGGTCCAAGAAATTGCAATCTTCAGACCCAACCATCGACTGCCAGATCCTGCATTACCCATTAAACGGAAGGGACCCTAATTCCTATAGTTTAGGATCCTTATCAGGTAAAGCAGGATTTTCTATCATCAACAGTAGTATGGGGTTTTTGAAGGGTCTCTCTGGCAGTCCAAACCCTAAAGCCTCAACCCTGGGGTTCATGGGGTTTAGGGTTTAGGGCTCCTCTGGCAGTCGAGGCAGGATGCCGCTCCGAAGGTGGAGAGCAAGAACTGTGGCCGCACCATGGGAGGTGACAAGAAGGAATGTGACCCCAGGCCAGGATTTTTCAGGTTGGTTTAGGGGTTTAGGGTTTCGGGATTTTTCAGGTTGAAGCTTCTTAATAATTAGAATAGGGTGTTGGGGTATCCTATACGTAATTGTAATAAAGAACAAGTCCCGCTTGCAGGCATGTTGCATGGGATTAAAAGTCCTCGTGTTTACGTGGGTAGTTCTTTAAATTCGGGTTCCTCTTCGTAATACATTGGGGACTTAAAAAGAGATCCTAATTTAGAAGACTACCCATTGTGAACCTTCGTAACAAATTGGGGACCTAAAAAGAGACCCTAATCCAGAAGACTACACATTGTGAAACAGGACCTCTGGCCAGAAGGTTTCCCAGGTCGAGCCGTCATTCCCCGTGCCCGTGCGTCTTGCAGACTCAGTATGGAGTTGAGCTGCGACATTTACGGCCATGACTTCGGGCAGCAGAAGCACAAACCCGTGGAGCTTGACGCGGCTTTCGACTCGGAGGGTGGCTTGGCTCGCATTTGCTCGCGTTCGGTTCTGCAAAAAGCAGACTTGCGCAAACCTCCAGAGATCTGAGTCAACTGCCCGAGCCCGCTGTGTGAGCGAATCTATCTCAAATTATGAGACCTTTTGACAGCCACCACCGGCGTTGGAGCCGGAGGGGTCTAGGGAGGGCCGTGCCGCTGACCATATGAACGTGTTTCTCTGGAGACGAGGGTGTATCACACTAATGTTGTCTGGTTCGGGCAACTAGTATTATGGGAGGTGGCTAGAGGCCGCTTCTGTTCTGTTGGTGTTGTTCCTGCTTTCGGCAAGGTCCGGTTGGTTACGTCTCATCTCGTAGCGACTGCCATCTCCTGTCTTTGGTGTATGCCGGGGCGGCGGTTCACCTGCATCGGCTGCTGCGCATCGATACCTCGACGAGGTCGGCCGACTAAGTTGTATCTGCTGCACACCCGGGAGAACGGCAAAGCCTACTACGCCGAAAAGCGACTCGAGGAGTCGCCTTCGGCCAGGTGGGCCCGTAAGCGAGCTTTATTGGGTTTTGTTTTACACTTCAGATTTGGGCTGCGCATTTCCCAGGCATAGCGATGCTCATATGTGGGAGGTGGCTACTTGCAGCAGCAGAGAACCTGGAAAAGGCTTACAGCCGACTGTCCCTGCTGCTGACTCCTTCCACCACAAAGACGTGGCTGACCTGCATCGACGTCGAACCCCGCCGGAGGAAAGCTTCCTCAATCGAGAGGCTTTGCTCGTAGGGTTCCTGTCGATCGTGCATAGCCGACATTCGGTAGATGTCAGGACCGTCTGCGTGTGCTTGTTCTCCTTGTGCATCTCTGTGGCAGTTGAACATAGTTGAACGTGCAGTGCAGTTCAAAGACGGCCAAGCGGAGATGGGTATCGAGGCCGCTCACAAGCTTGGAATCTGCGAGCTGAGGGATGGGGTGGAGTGGCGAAGCAGACGCTGCGTCTTCGGCATCACGCAGTCCGTGGAGTGCTGTACGTGCCTTCCTCCGACGAGACGGTCTTGGTTGCCCGGACAGCAAAAAGTGGGCTGTCGATCGGATTCTGGCAGAAGTCCTGACTTCCGTCATTTGCAAGTAAGGTCAAAGGCAACGTCTGCATCGATCCGGCCTTGGGCGACAAAATGGTCCTGCCCTACACCTCTATCAAAGTTCGGAAGCAAGGAAGGTGTGATGATCTGCAGTATGGGATCGACGTGGTCCGTACCTCCGATAGGGCCATGAAGACTCCAGGAGCCTTGTCTGTCCATATGAGAAGGCAAGGAATACAAACATGTGTCGCTGCAGCACTGCTCAATGTTTCACAATCGACTATAGTTGCCGGAATTGCTCTTTCGTGATGCCGTACAGCATTGTCCTATTTCGTGCTGGCGATGCTGCGGCTGCGAGCACTCTGCGTGCCGGAGGAGCACGCACGGTGTCAGATCCAGGGGGACGTGGAGCTGCGCAGCCTGAGCCGTGTCTTTCCTGCCCGATCGTGGCTTTGCATACCCTGACCCTGTGTGTCGACCTCACTTTGGTCCAACGCCGAACCGCCCGCGGAACGCGAGTGCTCGCCGGTGCTGTCCGAATCACATCGTGCCAGGACGAAGGCACCACCTTGGAAAGTATTTTGCGGTACGGACTGGGTTGATTTATGGTAGGAGGCGGGGCTTTTTCAGGATCCAGGTTCTTGACTCCTCCACAGGCGTTTATGGGCGCGCTGTAGTAAAGGGTTCTGTAGTTTTTGCAAGGGGCTTGGGGTTTCAATTTTGGGCTCGCTCTTTTGAGGGGTCGAGATTTGGGTTAGAGTTTAGGATTTAGGGCTTGGGGTTAGATGTGTTTCAAGGGGAAGTTCGATCCGGTTTCTGCAGGACTTGGGCCGGCCCGGCAAACCCACACCTTAACCCAAGCTCCAAAAAGTTAAACCTTAAACCCTAAAGCCCTAAACACTAAACCCCTAAACCCTAAACCGTAAAGCCCAATCCCGAAACCCCTGAGCCCTAAACCCTAATCCTTAAGCCCCAACCCCGAACTCGAGACCCTCTTGACGCCCCAAAGCCCGAAGTGGTCGAGTCTGCTCCGGCCCAGTAACTTCCACGACTCCAATTCCGACGACAGTTGGCTTTAGGGCTCGGTTTTTCAGGGTTTCGGGAGGGTGTAGGGTTTAGGGGTTTATGGGTTTAGGGAGGGTTTAAGGCGTAGGGGCCCCCCGGAGAAGCCCCCCCATTTCATGTGCAGGACCGTGGGAGGCTGCGTCTGGACGAAGGAGTCGCCATCAGCAAGGCAGTTCAGGCCACAAGGTTGTAGGATTCAAGGGTTTTTGGATTTTAGGCGTCCAGGCCGTGCAGAGTTAACCCGAAACCCTAAGCCCGAAACCAAGTTTAGGGCTTTAGGATCGTGGAATTCGAGCGCTTTAGCGTTCAGAGTATTCAGGGTTTGAGGCAGCTTAAGGTCCCAAGATTCCCAAACGGAGGCTTGTGGTTCCTACGACACCATAACTCTGTAGGTGCATGCTCCCTGCTTGCAGGGTGTGGAGAGGGACAATAAGTAAGTAGATGATTTTGCAATTTTTTGCGAACAGTCCAGTACCACATCCCCAAGTATGATCCCTTCCCGGATCCCGGTTAGCATATGGTGTCCCTAAAGTGCCTTCTAAGCTTTACATATTACCTATACTCGCCCTTTGAATGACCCTTTTCTGGGAAATCCCGAAACCCCAAAACCCCCAAGCCCTAAACCCTAAACGATTATCAAGGGCCCCGTGAAGCCCGATCCTTCTCTCATTCGGCGACAGGGTTTAGGGTAAAAAAAGGGGGGGCTTCGGGCTTTGGAGGGTTTGGGTCGCTGGAGTGGGAAGCTCTACAGCCTTAGGGCTTATAGGTTTTATAGGGTTTAGGGTTTAGGGGTGTAGGGTTTGGGGTGTACGGGTTTCGGGTTTAGGGTTTAAGGTTTAGGGTCTAGAAACCTCCAAACCCTAAGCTTGGCGAGGTTCAACCGTTGGTGAGTCTTTTGGTTATGGCTTTATTTCCAAACCTTTGCAGGGTGACGACGGGGGCTGCTAGACGGGTATTCGGTATAACGGCGGGGCTGTTGCGATGCTACAACCGGGCCTTATAGCCTCAGACCCCGGGGTCTAGGGTTTAGGGTTTAAGGATGGGGATTGTTTGCTGATTTGGGCCCCGCCACAGTGCCTTTTAGGAGTGAAAGCCAAGCCGTATACCCTAGACCGTATTTACAACCTCAACTACCATCCTAAACCTTCTTTGACGGTAAGTAGTACCCAGCTTTCCTTTCGACTCGGACCCCAACCAAACCCCATGCCCATTTGATTTGGGCTCTGCGAAACTAAACAAGGCACCTTAAACCCTAAAAGAGGGCTTAGGACCAAAACTTCAAGATAGTTGCTTCGGCGGTGCTCTGCCGAAACCATCCGAAACCCAGCCCCAAACTCCAACGCAGGACAACTTCTAATATAGGGCCTGAATAGTTGCCAATCCTATTCCTACGTGTTCCTTAGTATCATTGGTCTGAATACACAATGTGTGTCATTAAACCCTGTTCCAATTGTCAAGGCCTCTCTGTACTATGATCATCCTTCCCAAGACATCAGTTAGCGCATTAGCGCCCGGAACAGTTCAGCAACCAAAACGCAGACCCTGTTTGAAGCTGCATGGGCAGTTAGTTATACATTCCAAACGGTCCGAGTGCCGACAAAATGCTATCCGCATGAGGCCCAAATATCACGTCCAGCTATTCTAACTTTTCTATAGTTCTGCTTAAACATAGCCACGATCCATCAAGTAACCCCTTAATTAACCTTAGACGAAAACTCACAACATCTCACAACTATATTCTGCTTGCAACCCTAAACCCTAAAACCCCTATGAGTGCGTGCAGGATCTGGCGAGAGATCCGACGTACTGGGAAGGCTTCACACCCACGTACTGGGAGAAGCAGAAAACGCTCCCTGCCTGAAGAGGTTTCTGGCTAAGGGTAACACAGGAGCTTTAACAAACGGCGAATTGAGTATGGTTCTGGGGTATTTTTACGGTACAGTGTGATACCAATAAGTCTATAATCTATAAGATATCTACTGTACTTGCGAAGTTCCCCGACCCACCAGGTACACCCTCCATCTTTCCGGCAGCTAGTCGCTTTGTGCTTCCATGGCCTGTTGCAGTGTGAGAGGTTTATGGGCCGAGATGAATCGGGGATGTAGGGTTTCCGGTTTGGGCCCTAAACCCTAAACCCTAAACCCTAAACCGTTATGGGATTCCGGCTGTTGGTTAGGAAGCTTGGGGGTTTGGGCTCAACATAGGGTTTGGAGGTTCGGGCGAGTTGGGGTGCAGGGTTTAGGAGTATTGCCCTGGGATGGCATGCATGCACAAAAGTACTTCAGCCAGTTGGATCTTTAGGCTTGAGCCCTACCTGCTGGTCCCACCCAACCCTACCAAACAGCAGGTTATGACCCTTTAAAGATTGCACGGTACAACCCTCGACAATCGCGCACTTCTCCCAGGCAGTCCAAGTGAGTGATTTTCCGCACCTCTGTTTGCGTGCATGCAAAACCCTGACACGGGAGATTTTGGCTATTTTGGGGTGTGGCTTTTTTCGGAACGAAGAATCCGAAGGCCGTTCAAAGTATTTGCTCATGCAAGTCGCATGACGATCACCATGTGCGGTGATCCTCCAAAGGCCGTTGATCGTGATCAAACACTCTCTGGACTCCGGAAACATAAGTGTGCAATTGAATGTGCTGAGTCTCAGGGGCAGGCCTATAGCTGTCACGCACATGTATCTATGCATACGTAGGCAACTTGCCATGTACAGGCTAGGTATATTGCAGGCAGTTCCACACGTCCTTGGGCCATTTGGCAAGGCTTACTCGGTTGGCGAAATTTGCGTTAAAGATTGCGGGAATGTCTGTGGACGCGTGTTCAGGTAGGTGGTGGGTTGTCTGGGAGGTCGGTGACAGCTCCGTTTCCGTTTGCTGTACATGTCGCTGCTTGAAGAATTAGGATGTTGCAAGTCTCCTGAGTGTTGGACTTAGGGTTTCGGGGTTTAGGGTTTAGGGTTTCGGGGTTTAGGGTTTAGGGTTTCGGGGTTTAGGGTTTAGGGGTTGAGCTTCTACACTCACGTAGCTGTCAAAGGGATGGGCACGCCATTGAAGGCTCAGGCTAGAGCTATTGAGGATCCCTACACCTCCCGCAGCATGCCTCAAGGTCAGGATTCGAAACTCTAGGCCCTAAACCCTAAACCCTAAACCCTAAACCCTAAACCCAAAACTCCTAAACCCTCAACCCTGATCCCTTAACCCTCAACCCTAAGCCCTTCGAAACCTATAGGGTTTAGGGTTGAGGGCTGAGGGGTTTAGAGTTTAGGGTTTAGGTTGAGTATTTTGGGTTTGGGACTTTGGGTGTAAGTTCGGAATTGGGCTTCTGGGTTTGGGGTTTAAGTTTAGTTTAAGTTCAGGGATTAGGGCTTTGGGTTTAAGTTCGGAGTTTGGGGGCTTTGGGTTGTTGGGTTTAGGTTTATGGCTTTGGGGGTTTGGGGGGTTCAGGGTTTAGGGTTTAGGGTTTGGGGCTTTGGTTTCAGGGTTTTGGGTTTAGGGTTTTAAGTTCAGGGTTTGGGGTTTAGGGCTTTGGGTTTTGGGTTTAGGGTTGAGGGTTCAGGGTTTAGGGTTTGGGGTTCAGGGTTTGGGGGTTTGGAGTTTAGGGCTGTGGGTTTTGCTTCGGGTTTTTGGCTCAAGTTTTGGGTGTGGTTTTCAATGTTTGGGGGCTTGGGTTTAGGGCTTCGGGTTTTGGGTTTACAATCAGGTACAGTTCAGGGTTTAGGGCTTGGGGTTTTGGGTTTAAGTTTGGGGTCTAAGGTTAGGGATTTAGGGTGCAGTCGTTACGCACTGGAAGCTGCCTGAGACGCTGAGATCAACGACCCAGTCTCGAGCCTCAAAGTTGCTTGAAGGCTCAGAGTGGTAAGTCGTACGGTTGATGATATAAATCCTGCGTTACCCATAATAAGGAACATACCATAATTCCCGTAGTTTAGGGTCACAAACAGAAGCAATATCCACATATCAGTATTCACGGCAACAACAAGCAGAAAGAACAGCAATAACCAAAACAATGGGCAACAACAGTTGAAAGTGACAGCGTTTCCGTTGCGGTTGCAGCAGGAGCTGCTGCTGTAGCAATGCCAAAAGCAAGAGAACCAGCGAGTACAAACGTGCAATCACAAGAACCACAAGCAATGCTAGACATGATCAGTATTGTCCTAGTGGTCTCGGTAGGAGTGTTTAGCAACACTCTACAGGGGTTTTTGGAGGTTCATGAGCGTTTCAATTGTATGGGAGCAAAGAAGCCCGAAGACAAGCCGCAATAGGGTTTAGGGTTTAGGGTTCAATCCTGTGTGCGAAATACCCAGGAACCTTCATGTGCAGGCTCACGACTTTTTGAAGTACCGACGGCCATTTCGTGTGACCGACCGGCCCGGCGGCCCTAGAAGAGGGCACCTAAACAGAAACCTGATGCCCTAAACCCGAAACCCTAAACCCTACTAGACCCCAAACCTCCCTTCCACTCATGCCCCGGAAAGGATGTTGGAATTAGAAAACTGTTTGGACCTGGGCCGGAACTCCTAGGTAGTATTGAGGAGACCCCTTAAAGGGGACCCTTCTTAACCCTAATTTGTGGCTCTCTGAAAAGGTACCTTATTGAGAGGGTCTATATCCCCAAGGGTCTCCCTAATCCTAACTCCTAGGAACGCCGAGGGTCCAAGGGGTCTGCGTATCAGGTTCCCTCGCTTTGGAGTGGGGTTGGAGGTGTTTACGGCGGGGTTTAGGGGTTGAGGGCGTAGCATGGAAAGCCTCCCAAAACCCGAAACCCCAAGGCCCTAAACCCTAAACCCCAAAACCCTTACGAGCCCCCAAGCTACCTAGAACATTGGCCCTCGGCTGGGCCTTTTGCCTGTGGCGGTGGCCAAGGGGACAGAGTCGAGGGGGCTTCTCTGAACGGAGGTTCTGCCCCACGGTTCAGGGTTTAGTGGGCTTTAGGTTTAGAGTTTTAGGATTACGGCCTGCGGCTTTTTCCCGGTTATTGAGTTTGGGTGTAGCTCGTAACCTTCGGTTGTGGCTATCTGGCTTGGGCAGCAAATGTTAAAGCGATGCAGCATTTACGCTCCAGCATCATACCAAAACTGCTGCCTCCAGCCCTCAACCCGAAACAACCAATCGTTTTCGGGTTCCTTGTGTTTGATCATCGTCTATACGTCCTGTCTTTTTTGCGATTCATGTAAACCCTAAACCCTTCCAGTGCTTAGGAGCATGGCAATGCCGGTGAGCCCAGAGTTAGTCAACACGCCCAACCCAAAGATTGCGTCACAACCTCAGAAACCTACTTCACTCCGAAACCGTTTACTCCAGCACCCTAAACCCGAAATCCTATATCCTAAACCCCAAACCCCCAACCCTGAACCCTGTGCCTTATCTAGGCTGCTGATGTTCCAACCCCAACGGGTCCCAAGTACCTGTACGTACAGTCATTGTAGAAAGTAGTTTCTGTAGGAGGAATTACCGCTATTACGACTTGGGTAAGTATCCCCCACATTGGTACCCAGGACCTAGGACGGACCCCCTAAACCCTAAGCCCTAAACCCATACAGGTACCTAGGACCCTTTGGGAACGATGTGAGAGAATGTGCGGTCGTGCCGCTCTGCATCTGCGCCTGGGAAAAGGCTGCAGTTTAGCTCGGGGTTTAGGGTTTAAGGTTTGAGAGCGGCTCCCTAAGCCCTAAACCCTAAGCCCACGACAGGCCCTTCTGTAAGGTTGAGGGGTTTAGGGTGTAGGGGTTTAGGGGTTAGGGTCTAGGGTCTAGGGTAGGGTTCAGGCCTGGCAATGCAATGGACGCCGGGGTCTTGGGGACCTCAGCTTAGGGAGAGCTCAGGGCAGGGTTTGGAGTTGTGTGGGGTTTAGGGTTTAGGGCTTATAGGGTTTAGGGTCTGGTTTAGGGTTTGGGGTTTAGGGTTTATGGGGTTCAGGGTTCGGGGTTTAGGGTTTGGGGTTTAGGGTTTAGGGTTGGGCCTACA
>CAJNJA010007467.1:0-16107 GCA_905231915.1 Symbiodinium necroappetens
AGAGAGAGAGAGACAGACAAGCATGGCACATGAACCCGGAGTTCATTCACGTGGGCTTCTAGGAACTCCCAAAGAACGAAGGCCGCCAGCAAGCGCCTCATCAAGGAGCTGGAGGTGAGGGATGAACTGCGATCCACGCCGGCTCCCCGGAAAGGTTGCGTGAAACTGAGCTTCAGGGCTTAGCTTAGGGCTCAGGGTTTGTACGGGTGTGGGGCTTAGGAATCAGGAGTTCAGGTCAGAACATTTAATAAAACTAGTTTAGGATTTGAGGCTGAGGATTCAGAGTGAAGACTTTGGGAGTCAGGGCCCCTGGAGGCTAGACTCTAGTCTAACCTTCAACCCTGTACACTCCCGCATCCGGCCTCCAGGGCTTTATTGCCCGTGAGGCTGGGGCAGTCGTGCCACGGGGGACTAAGCCAGGGGCCTGATACAGCTTGATAGATAGTACGTGTATCATGATACTAGAATGCACCCCAAGACCCTGTGCTTCAGCCCCGAAACCTGCCCGCAGACCCAACGAATTTTAGATGTCCCAAACCCCGAGACCTTCAGCCAGGCCTCTTTTCTCACGGAAAGCTGAGCCGTATTACCCACCACATAGAACATGGGTAGTTAACAAAAGTTAAGGTCCCTTTTTCGGTCCCCAAAATAGTACGGCACCCTTATTACAAAACACACCTAAATGTTGAAACCCAGTTCAAGGTGCATGCACCGGCGGGAGTATCTGCAGCTGCTTGATGGGGCTCTGGCGCAGGGACAGGGCTGATGCGTGGGAGAGGCGCAACAATCAATATAGATATCGTATGAAATAAATAAAATCCTAAAAAATATATAACACAATAGAAAGCAATATTATATAACACGGTAAAATTAAATGTTATATAATACAACCTAGCATTCAATTTAAAGGAATGTGGTATACTTTACTATAATGTAGCACAGTATATACTTAATAAGTATCTTTACAGATTTATATGCACATATACACGTTGTATTATATTACATTATATCATAGCGCATTCTAGTATACTATATTCTTTCATATTCTATCATGCTATATCCCATTATAACATATTATACCATGTTATATCACATTATATCATATGATGTCATATCATGCTGTATCATGTTCTATTTTATCCTGTTATGTTCTACTCTGTTCTTTTCTCTTCTATTCTATTACATCAGAATTTATTACATCATATTGCATTATTCTATACAATATCATATCTTATTTCATCTTATCTGATGTTATTTTGCCTTATATTATGTTACATTTTCTCATAACAATATATATATATATAGCATGACATAATTCATTATAATATAGTATAACAGTATACTGTAGTATGTAATATTCTGCAGTAAAACACAATCTAAGGTAATGTAATACACTATAACTCAGTATAATACAATATTATATTAGATTGCACGCCAGGGGTGGTTCAGGAGTATTCTTTGTGAAGCTCTGAAGCTCTGAAGCTCGAGGCGTCAGGAGCTTAAGAGCGTCACTTGTTCTGCGAACCAACAAGGTCGGCCCCTCTAATATTATGTAATATGATGTAATGTTATGCAATATTGTGTAGCATTCTGTAATATGATGTATTATTATGATGCAATACAATACAACACATTATGGCAAAATAGAACATAATCTAATATTTTTCACTTTGCAATGAGAGGTAGCCCATCCTGGCGCTAAACTCGCTTGTCCTTGCGGATGTTCTTGCTATCTGCATGCTTCTGCCTCGTGGTCCTGTCGGTTCGTAGTTTCGTGTTTTGGAGTGTCAATACACATATCGCGGATCACGTTCTTGCGGATTGTGTTTGTTGCCTGTTCATCTTGATCATGCTCACGATCGGAACAGATGTGGATTTCGTCATGACTGGCGGTACTCTCTCCGCGCACTAGTCGGATTTTTAAACTCTGGAGTCGCCTCTAAACATGATTACAGAGTGTTCTGACTTCTTAACTCTGAATGGTCTGTTCCCTACATGTTACCCCGCTTGCTGGGCAGCTGTTCTTCTGTGTTCCCTTACGTTACTCTGCTTGACATTCGATTGACTGCTCTCAACTCTGTGCCGATTGCTCTTCAGCCTGCATCCATAAAGCTGGTTCCACATGCGCGGCAAGGGGAGGCAGAAAGGGGTTCTTGACGAGTGGCCCAGAGTGCATCGCTCAGAGCTGGACCGCAAGACACCTGTTGTCGACGGACAGGCGCGGCCGCCTTGAGGAGGGGTTCGAGCGGTGCAAGCGAAGGGAAGACGGCAGGAGGAAACGCAAACACGTCAAACAAACTGCAGTCCTGCAAGAAGCAAATCGTGGGTACGCCTGTAGGGGAGGGGAGTCAGGAAGCACCCTGCCCATGGTTCGGTCTCATGCCACTTGCGTGGGTCGAAGAACACTGGCCCGCCACTTGGATTAAGGCCCTTTGATGCCTCTATGCTGCTTTCTTTATGGTCTCAGCTTTTGTGCCGCATGACTTCGACCCCAAATCTGGCTCTATAGCTTTCGTAAACGGTTTAGGGTTTGGAGTTTAAGGGTCTAGAACCCTAAACCCTAAGCTTCTCAGCCTTTCAGTGCCCTTTCTTGAAGCCTCAGCCCCACGTTCTGAGCCCTGAGTCCTTAGCCCTTCCACCGCGAACCTTGCGACCTCATATCTTAAATAGATACATGAGTGAATAATGTAATAATTCATGAAATCCAAAAGTTTGTGTGCATGTATATATATATATACACATCATAGTATACATATATATATATATACACACACACGCACACACACACATATATATATATATATTTCTATATGATATCTGCAACCTTCCTGACGCAGACGACCTGTGCCGAAACCCCCCGCTTGCACACTCAAAGGGTGCAGCAAAGTTGTACAAAGTGTGCCACAGCCGGGGCAGGCCAGGAAACCACAGTCCAGAGGTTTTAATACTGGGGTTTTGGACGATTAGAACTGTTTTGTTGCTTTTAGGGGGGAGGTGTTATAGTCTCGTTGCAGTAGGTAGCCGCGCTGGAATACCTGTCTCTGCTTTTTTCCCACACCTCTTATCCGGATATCTTGTTTAGAGACAGGGCTCCAGAGGTGCAGCGGTCTGGCTCGTAGCTTTCGGCTTGGTGTGGGTTTGGGTCCCGGTGTCAGGTTCGCAAGGTTGGAGGTGCAGCTCACTTAGAGTCCTTCTGGTGCTATAACTCAGAATTGTGGTGGTTATTCTGGTGACGCTAAGGAGCAACACCAAGCTCCAGAAAGTGCGTGCCCCTTGCAACTTTAAGCAGCAAGCCAAAACCTCGTGTCCTGCAGCATTCAGCAAGCAACTCCAGAGACCCCATCTTTTCCACGCTCTTGTTGTTGGATTTTCAGTGCGAGCCTCGATGCTGCTTTTGCTTCTCGGAGACGCACCTTTGCGCCCAAAGCTTCGGTTGGTCGTTTGCAGGGCTTCAAAATTTGGAAGCATCCCGATATTTTTCACGGTTGTTGATTTGTGGCAAGTACCTGTAAAACGTTCAATCCTAAGCCCTACGCCCTAAAACTCCAAACCACTAAAATCCCAAACCCTAAACCCCAATTGTTAAACCTACAGTTCAAAACCTCTGCCTGAGCCTCTTTGGCAAGTCGGCGAGTTCTCATGCCGACTCGGCCTTTCGCTCCTGCTGGCGGAAAAAAGGCTTGTGGTTGTCCAACTCCTAAACCCTAAAACCCTACATCCAAAACCCTAAACCCTGAAACCCAAAACCCCAAACCCTAAAACCGTAAACCCCAAACCCTAGATTCTGGAGAGCACCAAGATCCACTAATGATCCCAATTGTCTGAGACTCCACTTGTAAGCCAACCCTACAGAGGCCTAAGAATACTGGTGCCATTCCTTAGGCCTTAGATCGTATAATATACCCCCCCCCCCCACAAAACAAAAGCAACTGGACCTATTCTGGCCCCAACATCATCCTAAACCCTGAACCGAAAGCTGACATACCACACCTGGGGTTTGATGTCGGGTCAGTTAGTTAGTCTTGAGCTGTGGCCCAGGGCAAAGTGTTGCGGTGGTAAATTTCCGTCACATCAGATGCAGAAATGGGCTAAGGTTTTAGTTGAATCACGTTGTTCATGTTTAGTATGCTGTTGGACAAGATGGCTTCGGCAAGGGCCGGTCTTGGCCCTTGCCAGCAGCCGTAAGTTTTCTCGTGTCGGTGGTTCGCTGTATTTTCGAGATGCCTTTCGGCCTTGAGGCCCAAGTCCCGCCACTCAAGCCAGTAGCGGGCATCCGAACCAAGTTTCAAGCTGTCAGAGTGTCATTGCTGTAACATCTTTGGTCAACTTTAGTCCCGCATACTTCTCTGAAACCCTCAGCCCTAGGCCTTACGTGTTAAGCCCTACATCTCACACCTTTATAGGTCTTGGACCCAAAACCTTAACCATAAACTGCCACAAACCCAACCTCAAAATGACAAACCTCCGCAGACTTTGCGAAGTGGAACCTGCAACCACACAGAGTGCAGGAAGCTTCCAAAAACTTGTAACACGCTTCCATTCCGACCCACGAACAGTCTTCTAGTCGGTTCGGTCCCCTTAAGGTTTCCGAAGCAATCTGAAAGCACCGTTGTCCGGAACATGTCCTCTGAAACATAAGCCTCGAATCCTCAGCCTCCACCCTGCTTTGCGAAGCCATGCTCCGGGGTGCCTTCCGACCTCCCTGCGGCCCTGCCATGCGGGCAGCCCACAGGTTCGGGACCCAACGAGGACCCGAGGCGCCATGGCGGGAAACCTTTAATGGCGACAAAAATTGCATCCTTGGTTAAAGAGAACAACGCTGGTCAGCATAGCCATGACAAGGATGTAGTATCCCCTAGTGTGTGTAACACAAATTGCAAACACTGGTTAACATATGCACACAATGAATGCGTATGTACGTATGTGCGAATGTATGCACCGTAATGTAATGTTGGGCAAGGTACCGCAATGTATAAGGTACCGCAAGGTACTGTAAAGTAACGTATAATGTAGAATGTATTATGTATGCATGATGTACTGCATCGGGGAATGTAGCATGCAATGCAACATGCAATGTAAAAGCAATGTAGATGTAATGCGACAGGCGAGGTGAGATGTTATGTAACGCGTTATGTCACATGTAGTTGGAAATGCAATGCAATGAAACGCATATGTACTGTGCAAATGTCATGTAATCTGAAATGCGATGTGAACGCTACTGTAGAATGTACTGTAAATTGTAATGCACAAACCTTTTAAAATGCAATGTTAAATTCAATGTACATGTAATGCACGCTATAGTGTGTCACGCAGTGGCAAGCGTGATGCATATTGATGGTAATATTGTTTTGAAGGTATAGCGAATGATGTAACATATTGTGTATTGTTTAGTGCAATGTTTAATGCAATGCATAATGCAGTGTATAGTGTTTTGTAGAGTACAAGTTCATGTATACAGGAATTGGTAATGCAAAGTGTTTTTAATGTAATGTGCAATGTACTGTCGAGTGGAATGTAAGGGAACGTACGCAAGGCAACATAAGATAAGGTGAGGTGCTGTAATGTTTCGTGAAACACTGTGGTGGAACGAAATGCAACTTAATGTAAAGTCATGTAACGTCAAGTGACAGTTTATTATCATGTAATGTCATGCCTGGTAATGCCATGTAACGCCATGTAGCGAATGTAGTTTCATGTAATGTCATGCCATGTCATGTCATGTCATGCCATGTACTGTAACTTAGTATGATGTATTGTCAAGCAATGTTGTGTAATGTTATGTTGGGCATGTGTGTATGTAGTTGGACGTGGTGCTGAGGGTTTGGATCCCGGCAACTTTGAGTTGTGAGATTGGGACTTTAGGTCTGCGCATTTTTTGGTCGCATGGTCGCATGGTTTCGGCTATATAGGTGCGCGTAAGCTTCGTGCAGGCTTCAGAAGTTCTTTGGGTTTTGTAGGCCGTTTTGGATCATGGATGACAGAATCGGAACCCGTAAAACCCTTCAAACCCTTAGCCCAATCCCTCGATGAGCGCAACCCTTAAAACCCTGAATCTTCAACCAATAACCCTGAACCCCAACAGCGACTACCTCTGCCCCACCCCTTTACACTCTACACTTTAAACCCTGAGCCCTAAGCCTGAAACCGTAACAGGAGCAAAGGGACACGAGCTCGAAGTGGCTTCGCCGGAGAGTCAGGCGAGCGAAGCTGGCTCTGTCGGAATTCCAGGACCTTGCAACGGCTGGGGCTATCAGCCATTCAGGGTTTCGAGATTTCGGGACTTAGGGGGTACTGGTGTAAGGATTGAGGGTCTAAGGCTTTGCGGAATTGAGGGTTTCGGGCTTAAGGATAAAAACTGAAGTGTCTATGCATATTCAAGGTGGAGGGCTTAGGAGTTCGAGGCAGTACATGTGTTTTCCAGGCTGAGAGTTTCGGGCGAGCGATTTTGGTTTGTGTTCGTGTTTCGTGGAGGTGTTAACATCTAGGTCTGTAGGGTTTAGTTTAATGTGGCAGAGGGACAGGTGTTCGGCACGCCCGGGGCTATAATTAGACTTTGAACGATTGCTGAATGTCCTGTAATGTTGTGCAGTTTACGGTCTTAAAGATGCTTGCAGACTAAGCAAACATGCACAGGTTACGAGGATTTACGATCGAACCGTACAGGTGTCGATTACTAGCTGACCCCTCATGTCCACGCAGCTACGCTACGGCGATATTGTCCTGTTGAAGTCACTAAGCCCCTTGACCCTAGTTCTTGGAGATTTCCAGACTCTCAACCGGCCGGCATGAAAGTTAGTTTGCAGAGCTAGCCGCGCCACTTTGGGATGATGGTCTGATGACTGCAATTAAAGTTCTTCCGCGATGATCATGGGCGTGATCTTGATCGTGATGGCGGTGATGCTCATATCGATGTTGATCGTCTTGGCTTTCCTGATCTTATTCGGGCTGTTGCAGTCTCACCCCTTCGTTCTATGCCAGCATGGGTGTATTTTTGAAATCATATACAGCTCTCATTCCTGCAAAAGCCATGATTGCATGCTTTCGACCAACACGTCGTATTTGCAGCAGGACATTGGCAGCATTGCTCCCAGGCTCGCCAGTACTGCTCTAGTTTTCTTGTTTTGCTGGTGCCATGAGTATGGTTCGCATAATTCGTGCGTTTATCACCAATGCTCATCAGCACGCGTTTAAGCAGCGAGAGATTTTTTGTGGCATTCGGAACAACCTTCAATGTGTTTTTAGCTCTTCATTGCAATCTTTGAGCCCTAGGCCCTACAGCCGTGAAGCCGCCAATCTCAAGCCCTCTTCAGCGAGGAGTCGGCCAAAGAGCGTTACCTGCACTTCTCGGCGACCGGGAGGCAGCGCTTCAGAGCAGCTGAGCTCGCTTTGGTTGAGGTTTGTGACTTGGGATTTAAATTTAGGTATGTGGTTTTGCTGCATCTGGCAGTCAGGCCAGTTTCCAGCTCAAGGGCTTGGTTCAGGGTTTAGAGTTCAGGCGTGTTGGTGCGGGCATGTAGAGGACGTCGCTAAGTGTCGTGTTGTCTTGGTGTCATCTTCTTCTTCATCAGCATTACAATCGTCATCGTCATCACCATCGCCATCATCACCGTCATCACCATAATCGACTTCCATTCCTCTTCTTCATCATCATAACCACCATCTTCACCATCAGCATCACCACAACTGGCACTCTCCTCCTCCTCCTCCTCCTCCGTCTCCTGGTCTTGCTAGCACCATCATCATCATCATCATCAGGATCATCAGGATTTGTGCATCTTCTTGCAGTGCACTTGGCTAGAGCACTAAGACGCATCACGCCAGCGGCAACAGAAGTCTCTCGGGCGATCCTGCTTAGTTTCGTCGAGTTCGCCTTTAGACTATCAGGGCATATTCTGCATGTTGTAATTCCAAGTTCGCTGCGTACTTGAGCCTTGAAGCTTGGGAGCCCCCCCTAAGGCTCTGCAAGCACTGAGAGAGCTGCCGACATCAGACCTGCTGGACGGCCAGGGTGCGGTGAAGTGATGGACTTGAGGTCCAGGTTAAGCCGATTAAGCGAGGGTTGGCCTTCGGGCCGAGGACTAAAGGCGTCTGCAACGCTCGGGATACTTGGGAGTGAGGCTAAGGAGCTCGAGGCTACGTTACATTCGTCCTTAGCCGGTCTTTTGAACAAGAGCTGGTCTTGTGTGCTCAAGGCTTCCGGGGTGAAACATTCGGGCCTGAGGGGCTTCCGTCTGGGCGCCAGCTTGGGACCTCCTGACGTATGCCCCCAGACTCTAGAAAGTTTGAAAGGGCCTGCTAGAGGAGAATAGAGAGGGCAGTGTGACCGCTTGAATGGGTTTCCTTTGTGCAACCTGATATAGGAGGAGCGACGTCCCAAAAGCCATGAGCTTTGTGTGGGCACATGTCTAGGATCACCTGTGGGACACCTGGACTCAAGCCAACAGAAAGTTCGACGATCACTTCAACGCCTGGTTTGACAGGACAGATTTCTTGGGTCGTTGGACAGCGATCGTGCTGGCGCAATGTTTGTGGTGTGCTAGAATCTACTTAACCGCAAATCCGTGCAGATTGGACCCCTCAACAGCCACCATAAGATCGGGAGGGGAGGTGTGCAATCGGTTCTCCTAAAGCTGCAAGCCATCGAGAATCAGTCCACGCGACCCCTGAACTTAACATCCGCATGGTGCAGTTCAATGTTGCACGCGTGAGTGTATGAGTTTGATACCTGTATTGTGATCTTAAGTCGTCATAAGCGAATCTAGCCGCCTTTGCAAACTAACTCCCAAGAACAGCACTGCATCCCTACACCGAAGCAATTAATGGAGTTTCAAACTCTTGGTGATGCTTCGACGCAATGCTTGTAGAGATGTAGCATTACAGCGCAGATCTTTCACGAACCATCGCCCCAGCACGCTAGTTGTAGTTCTACCTGGGTCCTTGTTTGTTATAATAAAGCCCAATAAGGATTAAAAATGCTCATTTTAAATATCTCCCCAACAAGGAGCCAGCTACGTTGCTCAGGAGCGTTGCCGCCGCAGCCCAGTCGGCGCGGTCGGTGCGGGATGGCAATGCCCAGGACCCCTGATCGGAAGCCTTTTAGGCTTTAGGGTTTTAGGGTTTAGGGTTTAGGGTTTTGGGTTTATAAGGGTTTAGGGTTTAGGGCTTTGCTGATTTGATTTGAGGTTTGGGCTTTCAGGTGTTATAGGGCTTTTTGCAGATAGCTTGGCTCTGGCTTCGATGAGGTGGGATCTTTGCGCCTCGGGCCCCAAAAACCCTACACCCTAAATCCCAACGCCTTAAAAGCTACACTTCTGGCTCTCTTAAGGGACCTTATGGAGAGGATCTGTCCCCCTTAATCCCAGCGCCCTGAGAGCACAGCCTTTCAGGAGCTTTGGCAGAGGAGCACCCTAAACCCTAAACCCTAAACCCTAAATCTCAGGAGCTTTGGCAGAGGAGCCGCCTCATTTCGAAGCTTCTGCGCTGGAAGCAGGCCATGGGGATGTCGGCTTCTTCTGCCCAGGGCAGCTCGGACTTATCATATAAGAACTAAGAATCATAACTAATTATCATTGCTAGTAAGATTAATCGTAGTAATTACTAGTATCTATAGAGGGATTCAGGGTTTAGGGCTTAGTGTCGTGCAGACTGTCCCCGCATCTTCGAGCATTTTCCGCACAGTTGTCCTCGTCGTTGGTGTTGGAGCTTATGTGGCGTAGCTGATGATTACGCTTGCAAACAGGATCTCCAGGAGTGCAGTAAACTAACACTCCCTCCCCAATGCCCTGGCCCCTAAATTATTGTGACCTGCCTTAACCCCAAGCCCTGGGTCCACGAGACCCTATAAGGCTTGTACGCCACACCTGCAAGCGAAGGCAATGACCCCGGAAAGGAAGCTGCTCCGAGGAAGCCTGCAAGGCCCTCGCTTTGCAAAGGTTTCTGATGAAGTTGTAGAGCTGCAGAAAGTTAGGGAATACCGAGGGAAGGTGTGTAAACAGGTGTGTTCACCACAGCGACGTAGTGCGGAAAAAGATTTGGTTAGAGCCGCCCCCGAAATCCTGAAGCATGAAAAACTCCCAACCCTGAGCCGCTTAGCCTAAGCTCCCAAAAGGCCAAAGGCCCCAGCCCCAAGACCCTGAGGCCCGAATCCTTCAAAGAGCCCTGGACGACTAAGAGGTCGAAAAAGGTCTCTGCAGGTTCGTTTAAGGGGTTTAGGGTTTAGGGCTTAGAGTTTAGTCTTATGAAGGTTTTTTTTTTCGGGTTCTTGGGTTTGGGGTTGATTGAGGGGTTCTACAAGGCTTTGTCAGAGTTCTTTAAGAGTTCTTAAAGGGTTTAGGATACAGAACCTCCGGCTGGAAGATAGAAGTGGGGGTACCCCACACACAAGAGCTCACACAGTGCCACAAACCTTCACCTTAACTTTAAAACCGATTCCCTAGACCCCTGAAACCCTAAACCCCTAGACCCTAAACCAGAAACCCCCAGACCCCTGAACCCTAAACCCCTATAGACCCTACACCCACACCGGCCCCGATAGGCCCGTTGACACCGGCGTCCTGGTTTTACTGGGCGCCGGAGTTGGCAGCGCTGCCCAGGGCTGCTTCGCCCGGATAACGGCAATGTGAATGCTGTTATTTTTATATTTTAGGGCTTAGAGTTTAGGGCCAGTTTAGGGTTTAGGGTTTAGAGATGGTGGTGGTAGTAGTGGTGGTAGTAGTAGTAGTAGTAGTAGAAGTAGTAGCAACTACAAGACTCAGAGCAGCAATAGAAGGACTAAGACTGTTGCGAATGCTGCTGATGACTACCGCAACTATGAACGCTACACCGTTTAGTAGGGGTGCGACCTTGTGGGTTCTAAGTACTGCGCTAGTGCTAGGTGTCGCGGTGGCATCATTAGCATTCCTACGACTGCTATTCTTCTTGGGCTTCCTGCTTTGACGACTAGTGGTCTTACGTTCTCCCGTTGCCCTTGTTACCATTGCCTTCAAAAGCTGCCCTCAACCCTAAGCCCTAAAAGCCCTTCAACCCCTAAACCCGACCAAAGCCTACACCCTAAGACGCTCCAGAACCCTTAAGACTCTCTCAGGCTTCTTGGGCCCGGCGCTCTTCCTCTCTTCCTGGGCCACCTTCCGGGTGGCTCGGCGTCTCTGTGGCTGCAGCCTAGCAGGTGTGGCGTTTGGGTCCTGGGCCTTCAGATTCTGGGGGGTTTCGGGTGTAGGGTTCAGGGTTGAGCGTTTTGAACATAGGGCTTCAGGGTTGAGGGCTTGGGTGCAGGCTTTTGGGGTTTAGGACTTTTCAGGGTTTTGGGTGTAGGGTTTTGGGGTTTGGGGCGTCGCGAGGGCTGTGACCTCGGGTTTGGGTACCACGGAATCGTGTTCCAGCAACAATCAGAGTCGGTTTAGGGTTTTGGGGCTCGGTATGGCAATTTTCATCATCATGCCAAAATACGGCTGGTAATGAGGTTCGTGCCAGCACCGGAACATACTGACGGCACGACTGTTCGTGGTTGGATGCCCGAGCTGGGGTGTACAGTAGTTCCGTTTTGAAAGCCGTGCCCGAGATTTGCGGATCCGGGATGAGGATTGGAAAGACATTCCCAACCTCTGCAGATCTCTGCAGCATTGCTTTGTGTCATGCAAGGTTTCCATTCTCCCGGCCATGGCTGAGGGTGTGAGTTCATTCGGGTCTTGGGGTTTGGGTGCTAGTGGCTTCGGATTGTGGGTGTAGCGTGGGGCCCAAGAACCCAGGCTTCGTCGTCCAATGCATTGACGCCGAGGACGCCAATCGGCTTTTCAGGCACTGCAAGTTGGGGTGTTGGAGTACGATCGGGAGCAGAATGGTTTGTTTCAGCATCCCAATATAGTCCTATATGGGATTGTTATTTACGATGCACGCCAAAACTCTAGTCCAGCCACCGAGGGCCCCTAGATTGGGGCTTTGTCAAGCCATGCTCTGAGCAAAAACCTGGTGTTTCAGCTGGTTTTTCGAATCTCGGCTTTCAGCGTTGTGGGACCTGGAGGGAATGCGGATCCTTGAAGCTGCATTCTGGCGCGTTGCGGCCAGACTCCCACCGAGGACGCAGCAAGAGTTATTAATCAAGTCAGGTCGCTGTCCGAACAAAGTGCAAATCCCGATGTTACTGTCAGGCCTTCAATGCAGGATTCAAGACTTCTATCTAGCATTTTTTGTTCAGAAGATCTGCAGTGTAAAGGGATGCATCGCTTAGAGGCAAATCTGGAGGTGCAGGCTATGTCGGGCGGCATAGGGTTTTCGAAGAGTGTGGGCCATCTCCTAAAGCCCTACACAAGCCATATACTGTGGAACCCTGAAGCCCCAAACCCCCCCAAACCTTAAACCCTGGAGCCAACTGCTGAACCCCAAGACCCGAAACCCGAAGCCCCGGTTTGGCTCTGGCCCGAACCTCGCAAGGCTCCGAAGCCCCCACCGTTAGGGCTTAGGCAGAAACTGCCCAACACAAGTCCAAAGCTTCTGCCCTATAGACCTGTAAACCTTCGTGCATTTTCAAAGAGACAGCCTAAGCCCTGAAGGTGCCTAGACCCAAGATCCCACAACAACGAACCATACATTTGACCCTCAACCCAAGACCCCGGCCCCCTTACCCCGAGAAGCTGTCAGGTATGCGCCAGCCAGCCTCCAGAGAAGGAAGGCGGAGCTTTTTGCGGCTCGCTTAGCGTCGAGCGTTTCAGGCCGCAGGGCTCGAGGGCCGCCCAGGGTCGGCCTCGCAGCTTCGGGCAATGACCAAGGCTTACTGAGGCCCTTTCCTTGCACAGTAAACGAAATATATACATATGTAAATAAATAAATAGATAAATAGACAAATATATAAATCCAAATCTAAATATACATATAAATATAAATAAATATACATATATATGTATGTATGTATATATATATATATATATGCACAAGCAGCAGCCTTATCCTTTTCGGAGCCTGATTTCAATCATTCAGGCCCCTCCTTGAACCTCGTGCAGCAAGCTTTCCCTCCATGACACCTCAAAGCCGAGGCGCAGCTTCACCATGAGCTCTTTGTCATGCGGCGAATTCGCGCGGGCGATCTGCGCTACATTGGACGGCCGGGGGACAAGAGCTGGGAGGCTCGCCGTAACAGAGGGGCCTAGATAGTCTCAATAGGGCTTAGGAGTTTACGGGTATGTTCTGGTATGAGGGTTAGTTGTATGATAGTTAGTTGTACCACAATACTTGGGGTCTATTCACGTATGGTAGTTAGTTGTACCACGCTCGGAGCCCTATTCTCACTGTTGAGGTGTGGTGTATCGGTGTGGGTCTCAGGCTTGCTGAAGTTCGGGGGATCCTGGATCCTTGTTGACCACAACTTTTAACATTTTTTGTTATTCTAAAAACCCAATAAGGATTAAGCATGATCATTTTCTCATATAGCCCCAAGCAGGGAACCAGGATCCAGGCTTGCAGGTTTGTTTTGAGGATCCTTGCTCCAAGGATTGGAATCCGGCTTTAAGGCCCTAAGCCCTGAAAGGTCCTAAAGCCTATAAGGGCCCTTTGCTCGAAGGCTACGTCTTCGGCCTTAGTCGCTCGGGTCCAGGAGTCTTCGGTTTAGGGTTTAGGGTTTAGGAGTCTTCGGTTGTAGTGGTTTAGGAGTCTGGGGTTGTGGGTCAGGGTTTCGGGTTTAGGGTTTAGGGTTTAGGGATCAGAAGCAACGATTGCAAGCTCGTCTTTGGGAGGTGCTTCCTTGCCTTAGCCTGGCATGTTCCTCTTTGCCCCCATGGACCTCGCAAAGCCGTAAGTTCGACAACTCGCGCAGTCCATAAACCCTGTAAGCGCCAGATTTCCCTAAACCCTAAACCCCTAAACCCCCAAACCCTAAACCCCTAAACCCCTAAGCCCTAAACCCCTAAGCCCTGTCGACCCGAAAGCCTAGAGCGAGTTCCCTAAAACGCCAGAGGCCGGCATGGACCCTCGCAACGACCACACGCCGATAACACTCTTCGACCTCGCGATGCAATCCGTAGCGGCGCACCCGAGGAGGGCTTGGGGTTTAGGGTTGAGGGTTTCAGGTTGAGGTAGGGCTTATATAGGGCTAATGGAGTTGAGGGACGCTTTCTGAGTTTGGTCGGACACGCACAAACCGTCTGCATTTGCAGCTTCGAGTTTCAGGTAGGGGAAAGTAGAACCCAAGTAGCAGAATCAGTATTCTTGCAAGGATGTCGAGAAAGGATCCTTCATTTTCAGACAGACGGCCCCCGCCACTCCTCAAATGGTGTCCTGTGTATGTGTTCCGATGGTCACATTGGACGCCCTTCAGGGTCCGCGAATGGGTGGGTCAGACAGTTCGCGCTGTCGCAGAGCCGGACAAGGTGTCGGGGGAACCTCGAACCCTAAACCATCCTATCCTAAACCGTAGCCCTCCGTGGGATGCTGGGGGATGGGTCTGGAGTAGGGTTCAACAAGGCAGTTGTTGGCAGCATTCCAGGTTCAGAGCTCCTGGCCCCTTAACCTCGGCTTTTCGGCTAGGCTCTAATTTACCCGGTTACGTCCTGAGCCTTGTTTGCTCGGCGGTTCAACATTGAGGCTGGTCAGGTCTTTTGCAGGCTGCGACCTGGAATGCCTGGCTTACGGCCTGTGGTTTTTGAGGTTTAGGCCTTACGGTGTCGGAACTCCAAAAAGCGCAGCAGGCTGCACAGAGTTGTGCAAGCCCTCAGCCAAAAGCCACACTTCAAGCCTGTGACCTCAACCACAAAACCTTAAGTACGGAGAGGAACTTAGAGAAACAGCAAGCACGGTGGAATCAGACCAAGCAGCTTCGACTTTCAACGTTTGTGCTCGTGATGGAGAAACAGACTGAGACGAAAGAGAGACAAGCAGGTAAGGATGCAAGGGGCGAAATACCGAAGCAGACCAATGCACAATGCAAGCGCGGGGCACATCCAAAGACAGCAGGCAGTAACAAACGAGAAGAAAGATAGAGCGGAGCCAAGATGGAAGCCACGAGCGACCGAAAAGAAAGAGTAGAAAGAGTGGCTTCAAGTACATAAGCAGGATGGAGAGCAAGGAGCGCACAAGTTGTGGCAAATTCTCCTTCGTGTTCTTGTAGAGCTCAAGGCCGTGTCAAGCATCGGGGAGTCCACAGGGGGGGCGGAGGCCCCGGAGAGACACCAGAAAAGTGCTGGCGTTTCGCCGGGTAGTTCTCTGGATTAGGGTCCCCGTGTTGGGGCTCCTTCAAGGGATCTATGAGGGTTTCTAGAAGGTTTTTGTAAGGCATGAGGGTAGTTCTCTACATTGGGGTCCCTTTTTAGGTCCCGTAAACAGTGCCGCACCCTTATAAAAGGGACCCTACTATGAATATTCATACTGGTGCCAACATACACAAATGCTAGCACGAATACTGAGCCCAATACGAATACAAGACCAATACTAGTACTAATATAATACCAATACTAGTACTAATACTAAATGCTAATACTAATATTAATACTAATATTAGTACTAATACTAACTACTACTACTACTACTACTACTACTACTAGTAATAATAACAATAATAGTGATAATAATANNNNTTAGGGTTTAGGGTTCTATAAGGGTGAGTGGCTCTGGGTTCTGGCAGGGTGAGTTACTGCAAGGGTTCGAGTGATTCTGATAGACCCCGACAGGACCTCAACGTGCTGAGTTTGGGGCAGGGTAGGGTGTAGGGCCGTTTAGGGTTTTTATAAACTCTGAAGAAGCCTCGAAACCACAAGGCCTGTTCGAGGCGACAGTTTGCAGGGATCAAGGCTGGCAAGCCAAGTCGTCTAAACAGCTACGTGCTCCAGCCGATTGTCCTAAAGATCAAAGACCTGAGCTCGCAGCCTTAAGCCCTCACCCCTAAACCCCAAAACTCAAAAGCCTAACCTCAGACCGAAGCCCTGAACCTCAAACGAAAACTCTAAGGTGCACGAAGCCCGGAGTCCCTTCCCGGAGCGACACAGAGAGCCTCAACCCCAAAAAACAAACTCAGAAATACTGTAAGGGCTCCTGTGAGGGATTTATAAGGCTTCCTTTGAGGGATTTATAAGGGCTCCTTTCAGGGATCTTTTAGGCCTCCAGATACCTATGGTCTCCATTGTAGTT
>CAJNJA010007468.1:1798-16105 GCA_905231915.1 Symbiodinium necroappetens
GCACTTGCGACAGCGGCCAATGTTTTCTTCATACAATTGGCGAGGTACCGCTGCCGGGGAACCTTGACGTTCAAGGATCGTCAAGCTTTGGCCGTCCCGACCGAAGTTACCATTCCCATTTTCGGCAAAGACCTTCGTACCTTCAAAGCTGTGTATTCCATTGTGGCGATCATCATGCATCATGGAGCTCATACAAGTACTGGACATTACACCACAATTCTCTGTGATGGCAGGGGAAAATTCTGGGAAACAGATGATGGTCGTCAGGCTCATCTCAGCGCGAGTTTGTCTGACAAAGCCTGCACTGATGGGTATCTTTTTGCTTTGATGCGCAGGCACTGACCACCTTCCTCTGTCATGGGGGCGACATTCTATGATGTCATGCTGGCTCTATGAGCTAGCCACTTTTGCTGGGTAGGACACAGCCCGCTGGCATTCGTGCCGGGGCACATAGGCTCCCAAAAGGGAGTGCGCCACATAGGCGCCAGCAAACACTGCTGTTTTGTTTTTTTTGTTTTTTTTTTGGGACGCTTAGCGAAGCTCTTCGCTGCGAGGGAAGAAGAAAGAAGTAGTAGTACTAGTAGTAGTAGTAGTAGTAGTAGTAGTAGTAGTGGTAGACGACGACGACGACTACTACTACTACTACTACTACTACTATTACGACTACTACTGCTACTACTACTGCTACTACTACTACTGCTGCTGCTGCTACTACTACTACTACTACTCCTACTACTCCTACTACTCCTACTTCTACTGCTACTACTACTACTACTACTATCACTACTACTATCACTGCTACTATCACTAATACTAGTACTACTATTATTGCTGCTGCTGCTACTACTACTACTACTACGACTACTACTACTACTACTACTACTACACCCAAAATGGTTGGTGCGCCCAGACCAGCCAAGCTCTTCAGGTCACGTCCTTTTAGGGTTCAGGGTTTCGCACCGACCCACTCCTTTTAGGGTTTACGGTTTCGCACCCACCCACTCCTTATAGGGTTTCGCACCCACCCACTCCTTTTAGGGTTCAGGGTTTCGCACCGACCCACTCCGTTTAGGGTTTAGGGCTTCGCACCCACCCACTCCTTTTCGGGTTCAGGGTATCGCATTTAGGGTTCAGGGTTTCGCACCGACCCACTCCTTTTCGGGTTCAATTGGATTCGCACCCGCCCACTCCTTTTAGGGTTTAGGTTTCGCACCCGCCCAATCCTTTTAGGGTTTAGGGTTTCGCACACACTCCCTCCTTTTAGGGTTCCGGGTTTCGCATTTCGGGTTTAGGGTTTCGCACCGACCCACTCTTTTTAGGGCTCAGGGATTCGCACCCGCCAACTCCGTTTGAGGTTTAGGGTTTCGCGCCGACCCACTCCTTTTAGGGTTCAATGTTTCGCACCCGACCACTCCGTTTGGGGTTCAGGGTTTCGCACGCGCCCCTCCTTTTAGGGTTTAGGGTTGCGCACCCAAACACTCCTTTTAGGGTTCAAGGATTCGCACCCGCCTTTAGGGTTTAGGGTTTCGCACCCACCCACTCCTTTTCAGGGTTTCGCACCCGCCCACTCCTTTTAGGGTTCCGGGTTTCGCATTTCGGGTTTAGGGTTTCGCACCGACCCACTCCTTTTAGGGTTCAGGGTTTCGCACCCGCCAACTCCTTTTGGGGTTTAGGGTTTCGCACCCGCCCACTCCTTTTAGGTTTAGGGTTTCGCACACACTCCCTCCTTTTAGGGTTCCGGGTTTCGCATTTCGGGTTTAGGGTTTCGCACCGACCCACTCCTTTTAGGGCTCAGGGTTTCGCACCCACCCACTCCTTTTACGGTTCAGGGTTTCGCACCCGCCCACTCCGCCCACTACTTTTACGGTCCGACCCACTCCTTTTAGGGTTCAGGGTTTCGCACCCGCATCACCAAACTCATCATCATCATCATCATCAACAAGCCCATCATCATCATCATCATCTTCATCAGAGTAGGTGCACCTTGCTCAGCGTAGGTGCGCGGCCACAAGAACATGCAAAATTGCAAATCAGCGCGCACGCAGAATCCTCGAGACAGTTGTCAGTTTTCAGGGGCGAGTTGCTCGCGCGCCACAAGAACAAGGAAAAATGCAAAACAGCGCGCACGCAAAATCCTCGAGACAGTTGTTATTTTCGGACGCGAGGTGCTCGCGCGCGAAATTGGGGCCTCCATGGCCGTCCTGCAACCATGTGCCAAATAGTCTACTGCTATTACTGCTGCTGCTGCTGCTGCTGCTACTACTACTACTACTGCTAGCATGACTGCTACTACGACTACTACGCTACTAGAACGCTGTTGCTCGCTGTTTCTGCTATTACCAATTTTGCGGCTATTGCTGCGGCTTCGTCTACGACGACGACGACTACTTCCACTTTCCCTGTTTCTATTACTAGCTACGTTTGGACACAGCCCCGCCGAACTCGCGTCCCAGCAGAATATAACTTAACAAGTTTACGAACGTGTTTGAGATACTCCCGGTCGAACTCGCGTCCCAACAGAGTATGGCCTAGTAGGTTTACAAATGTATGGAAACAGAACTCGGCACACATGTCTATGTCTAGGTGCATGCAGGCACAACTAGCATACATAAAAAACGATTCAGCAAAGCATCGCTGTCAATGCTTCCGAGTTGACCCATGATTGACGAGGTGAAGTCGTGCTTGATGGAAATTCATGCAGGGCATGCCGCTCGATGGGCACGGAACTCAGTGCTGGCGGTCCGCACGCGGTGTTTTTGTGACGTGCCTTAGCTCAGCATTTCCGAGTTTTCGACACTCAGAGACCCAGAAACTGTCCAGAGCTGCGTGCACATCTCTTGGATGCGCACTCTATCTCACTGTCCCTTCTGTGCTAGGGGCAAGCAAACGACGGTCAGGCGGATTTGCTGGGTGTTAGGGGCTTTTTGGACATTCCTGGTAGCATGTCTTCTCAAAGCAATTCTGGTGTTCGGATGCCAGCTGCCGCTATGTACACAAGCTGTTGCGAAGAAAGGGGTCCTCCAAGGCCCACCCAAAGAGCCCGAGTAGAAGCTCAAGCAGATACCTACCTGCCTACCTGTCACAGCTTGATCGCGCGTCGCCTCTTTATCTGCCCACACCATACTGACAGGCTTCCTACAGTCAGAACGTTGAGAACTATGCCCTCTTGGCGTTGAGCAGGCCATGTCTCCTTGTTACCGACACAAAGTGCCCCTGCTGAGTACAGTCGCATCTTGCACGGGGTAGCAAATCTAGGTTCTTCTAGAGTCTGTAGTCGCGACTTTGGTTTTGATTACGAGTGTCGGTGTCGCAATTGTCATGCCAGGAATCATTGTTGCCGTTGTTATCATCATTATCTTCGTAGGAGTCACTCCAAAGCTATCCACATTCATCAATAAAGATGCCATCTTTGACATTGTTCTTCTAATCTTGGCTATCATTGCCATGATGTTCGTTGTTGCTGTTGTTTGTTCTAAACATGGCTGGTTTAGCTGCTACAGACGGCGTGTGTGCCTCGTGCCAGCTCACCAGCGGTGGGATCTCTGACTTTCGACGTGGATGCCGAGCTGTTGCTCGGTCGGAGCCTTAACGGAAGGAACGGGTCAGGATGCTCATTTGTCACAAGCAAGTTCAGTCAAGATTAGCCTCAAGCTCTGCGGCAGCATTCGCTTCTTGGGGTTGTATGATCTCTTGGTCGACAGGTGGTGCTGACCTTCCGATGGACGACGCAACCCCCGGTGATGGCGAACAAAGTGTCACGAGCTCGAGCAGGGAGCACGCTCTTTCCTGCTGTTTTCCCTCCCTTCCTGCTGAACTTCTCAGAAGTATCACTATTCCCATATTGAAACATTTGGAGCTACAACCAGAGTCACAAGCAACCACCAGAGCGACAGCCAGCAGCCGCAACAGGAGGTACATGGATAACTCAGCACCTTTCCAAATAACTAGACGTAGCTGGGAAGTGGTTCGCAGTCGCTTGACTGCTGCATACTATCAAGCTCAAAAGCCAAATACCAAAATCCAAGCCTTGCTGTGCGTCCGCAGTGATAGGGATTGCTCCCTCGTCTAGTCAGACTGTGTGTTGAGGTCACTGCTGACCGTGGGGCGGAAGTTGCGTATTTCCTTGCCACACTGAGGCCAGTGATTTTAGAAAAGGCATTGAACCCTAAGCTCCATGATCAAGTTGTATCGGCTCTAACACCCGAGCTTTGCCAGTTTCCGTCGTTTTAAACGATTATGTCTGTTTGCCTGTGCTCCTACCGTGCACAGGCAGCCTTGTCGGTAAAGCAGCAAAGCAGCTAGTCTCGGACTCCAGCAAGATCGCGCAGAGCTTTGGCAACATGACCTTCCGTCCATGACTGCATGGCATAACATGTAAAGACTCTGGACTTCCTGAGTTTTCTTTCGTTTTGGCCAGGCTTCCAGATGGTGTACCACAGGCAACTCGAACGCTGAAGGGCGTTGGGAGTGACTCTGATGCTTCGTCAGGCCGCGTTACAAAACTCGCCGGTTGTCAGCGCAGAAGGCTTACTTGATCGCTGGTTGCATCACAGCTTCTGCCCTTTCGGCTGCGACACGCTTTGCGACTGTGAAGCGGATGGACTCTACTAGATCTCGACAAGGGTTGTCGCACTCGCATGCACACCCGTCGGCGCAAAAGCCCGAGCGAAGGTCGTTGCAGTCGAAATCGTTTGGTCTTGCAGCCGGTCCGCCCGCTCCGGATAACCTCAGCCAAGCCATGATCCAGTTGTGACGCGGTGCGACCCGAAACCCTAAACATGCTCATTGTCCAATGCACTCTCTTTCTCACGTGTGCGAGCACAGCAGTTTGAGGCCACATCACATCCTTCCAGGTCAGTTTTCGCAGCAGCGCATGAGGCGCATCCTCAAGCTCTCTTTCGTGTTGTGTCTGTTTGTGGTTTTGTGTGGTGCTTGATGCAGCTGGCAAGAGAGCTGTCCATCCCAAAGAAGCACAAACAATGGTGTGACAAGCTATGTCATGTGCGCGAAGTCGTGTGTGGAAGTGGTTCTGTGTGTCAGGACGGATCCTTGCATCTTTGGCGATTCGGGCAGCGGCAGCCGTTTCAGCAGTTGTCCGGACTCCCAGCCTAGATAAAACGTGATGTTGCAGAGCCGGTACTGACAAACATGAACTTCACAACCATGCAGCTGTTTGTTCTCAAGCTCCACTACCTTTTAAAGCCGTAAACCCTAAAGCCAGCACCCTGAGCCCTAAAACCCTTTTCAGCCTCCTTCTCGGACTCTTTCGTCTTGTCGTGAGGCCTCGTCCATCAGCTCCAGCTCTGTCCTCGGCCACGGTGTAAGAAAGGGGTAGGGTTTTCGGATTTAGGGGGGTTCTGTGACCGTAAGCGTCAGAAATGTCGCCGCATGAGCGAGCGTGAAGACATGCCATGTGCACGATGTGCACGCAGCTTCGACGAAACAATGGCACAATGCAGCGCACGCATGCACTGTGTTTGTGTGTGTGTGTGGATATTTCTACTTGTGTCTTTTTTGTTTATGATCATCCGAAAACTCCTGTTCTGTCCATCCACGAGGTTTGGGGGAGGCCTTGCCAGCTCCAATGGGTTTTTCTTGTCGCGCAGCCGTAGAGCAGGAAGCTCCGCCTGAGGGCCCGGCCAGTGTTCCTCCCCCCCGGAAACTTGGTCACACAACAGCCAAAACATCATCTCAGTCAACGGAATGTAATAATATCAAGGTGTCGTCCATTGTCCTTCACTCTGTTTCGTGGGTGTGTTCCGCTTGTGTCGAATGTGTGGTGAACGGTATTGCCTCTCAGTGACAGACCTGACGTGTTTCCTCAGGCCAAGACATCTGCCAACCGTTCAGGCCATTACACTCAGTTGGTGCAAGGAGGGAGTGCAGATGCAGAAGGGTTGCACGGTGAAGCAAGTCGATAGCATCTGCATAACATGCAGATAGCAAGCGACACACACACACACTCACACTCACGCGTCATTGCAGGGTTTTGTTCTTGCACTGTCATGTTACGGCTTGACAGGCTTGAAGGCTGCACCAAGGAAAGCTTAAAGTATGGAAGCTCGCACGCCATCCATGCCCTGATTCCATTTCGGAGGGGTCGCCATCGAAATGCCGACACCATTGTCCTCCATGAAGTTTCCATGAGTCGAGCTAGGAGTCTGGGAGGCTTGCATTAAAGAGCAACGGGTGATTTCAAGTTTTGACAGCTTTGCATTTAGTATTAGGAGTTTCAGCAGAAAGCTGTTTCTTCCTGTTACTTGTACGGTGTTGTCCCTTGGCCTCCTATGCATTATGACATGGAAGGTGCATAACCGCAACTCGGGATGACGACGAGCCAGCATCATCGTCGTCAATGTCATGCTCGACACGTCATCACTGTTACATCGTCATTGTTGCCATCATCGTTATCGTCGTCGTCGTCCTCCTCCTATGTCTCCTCCTCCCAGTCGTCATCATGACTGTCGCCATCAATATCTGCACCACCATCGCCATCACCTTCGCGACTGTCACCACCGCCGCC
Organism: Symbiodinium necroappetens; assembly: GCA_905231915.1. Lineage (NCBI taxonomy): Eukaryota > Dinophyceae > Suessiales > Symbiodiniaceae > Symbiodinium > Symbiodinium necroappetens. Next base: position 8,322 of record CAJNJA010007468.1, read on the forward strand.
GCGATCAGCGCCACCCCATCATCGTCGTCACGGGCATCACAGGACACAACCTGTGCACCGAACTCCTTGCAATTAGCTGTCTACGTCTATGTGTATATATATATATACACACATACATACACACACCGCACATTCACACATATCTAATGCGGATACATACGGACAAGCAGGTGTAGAAACATAGGTAGGCGTTTGCGTAACGGTGTGTAAGAAAGAGAAGAGGAGAGACCGAGAGAGGGGAGCTTGCTCCTCTTGCCCCTAGCCCTGGCAAAACAAAGAGAGCGAGAGAGAGACTAGGTATGAAGCGTTTCTTAAATTGTGCGGATCCTGGAGCATGGAGTTCGGGGGATAACGCATCCTTGCTGCAATTTTCTAGTTGGGAGTCTCCGATTGCTTGCCTTCGTCTGTCGGTCGTGGGCATGACTTACACGAGAGACTCTGTACTGTGGGGACACATAACGTTGACCCACTAACTTCTCACATCCTTCCAATGCCCCATAACACATGGGGGGACCCTGGTGCCCGGGGGATTGGACCTACGCCCAACGGAAGAAGGGAGAGTGAGTGAGTGAGTGAGTGAGTGAGTGAGTGAGAGGGACAAGCCTTTGAGGGCGATGTGCTTGCAACTTCTTGGCATCCCCAACAGGCAGAGGCACACTTGTGCGCGGTGGGGAGGCTGCTGCCCCAACCACCCCTGGCGATGGAAAGAAAGACAGACAGACAGAGAGTATTGCTGTGACTTGATATGGGGGGGGATCTCTCTTCCATGCCCCTGTACAGCCGAACCAAAAAGGGGGTGACCCCCCTTTCTGAACCGTCAAAAACCCGCCAGGACCAGCGGGTGCGCGTTCGCGCGCGGAGGGATGGGTCTGGTGCCTGCTCCTTCTGTCCCGGTAAAGAGGGAGAGCGAGAGAGAGAGAGAGAGAGACAGAATGCCTGAAAGGATTTACACTCATCTCCCCACACGCACGTGTCCACAGTACCCTCAGAATTCTTGACGTCTGGCAGGGGCCGCGGAAGATACCGGCGAGGCCACGTGGTGCAAGAAGTGCAGTGATGAATTGAAGGCAGTTTCTGGGTCAACTCGAAGCTGGCAGGTGAGCAGCGGGAGCAGTGGGAGGTGGAGTCTTGCTAGACGCCCAGCTGTGCTGCAACAGACCCCGTCAATGAAGCCACACGCCACCTGTGATTCCCAGAGTTTGTTCGAGCCGTCAAGTTAAGTTGCATGCTGTGTCCCTCTGGGCATAGGCAGTTTGACGGCAGGCTAAGTTTTCTCTCCTGCTTGGGGCTTGGGCTCCATCTGTGCTTCTCTGGTTTGGTGCGGTAGCAGCGGTGGGATCACACTGTCAGCTCCAGAGACCGGGCAGCCGCCGATTCTTGACGGAAGGAGGGGGACGGAGGGGGTGGCGTCCACTTTGGGCCGCTCCTTTTTTCATGAAGCTTGGGCTGCTGCCAAAGCCTTCAATCTGAAAAGCAACGCGCACCAAGCTGCTTCCGCGCCTCATTTCTTCCGTGCCTGGATTGCGGAAATGACAAATATCAGCACATGCCATGGGCCTTCTTTGGAGACTTTCCAAGGACTGGAGCCCTTGCGGAAACCGTCTGCTTGGCGCTCCTCGGCCGGGTTACGGCTTTTGCTGCTGAGATGGATGACGTGCAGGAGCTGGGGGAAGCTCAATACTCAGTCCTATCTTTAAGGTGCTGGATGCTCCAGGCAGGAACATGGTGAACCTGTGGACGGTGGCTGAAGGACTGGCCCGCTTTTCGATCCACCGTTGTAAGTTGACTCAGTCCCTCGTCAGGCAGTCGGCCAGGTCCTGCGTATTCGCTGCCGACAGGCTCAGCTCTGCAGCGGCGTAGCTCCACAGACGTCACCGTGCAGCAACGCAAGTTGCCGACCTTTCGTTGCATCGCCGCTCCTCTGTCAAGGCTGTTGTGTGTCAGGCATTAGCAGTACGCCGCGAAGTTTTACCGGTATATGTCACTGAGTCAGATTTCAACATCCGGCTTCCCACGGTGTCAACAAGGTCGTGTCATGTACCAGACACATCGAGAGAGGCACTTATAGATTATAGAGTGAATTGCGGCGGACCTTCAAGCAGACAGCGAAGCGATGTTGAGGCCTGACGTGGGCCTGGGTTGGGGCGGCCCCTTTCGTCCTCTGTGTGATGGGTTCAGGGTCACGGTGTTGCATTGGCTTGCAGGACAGGCGCACATGAGGCTCCCACTGCCCGGGCACAGCTCAAACTGGCGCCGAACCGTGAAGCCATGGCCTTTAGCTCTTCCACGTCTCAGAGTTGTTCTGTCGAGTTTTCATGGCTGAGGAGCGATGGCCCAGCAGCCTGCGGGGCTACTCCCCAGGCCAGACCCTAAGTTTCCGGCACATTCTATCAACATTGAGACGAAGGCGTTGCTTGGCAGGTTCTACCGCAGCCCCGGATTCTGCAGAGTCACCTCTTTCTCCAGGTGTTCTTTGCAGCTCATGTGCTCTGAGCTCCGACTCGTGAACATCGGAGTTGATGGCCGTCCTCTGTCAGGTGAAAGCCCGATACCTTCGCCAGCATCTTGCCCTTTCGGACAACAACGGAGGTGCTTTGCAGCCGATCGGAATAAAGTGAAGTTTCCATAGCCATAGGTTTTCCTGACTGTTCTGCGACATCGAAATTGCTTGCCTCCGTGACTAGGACATCGCTGACGGTGGATTTACGTCGGGCTTCACGCGATAGCCGAGAGACCCTGAAGACAGGCCGAGCCTCTGAATCCGTTGAGCTGCTCGTTTTGCTGACATCCGACTTGTCCGCTCTTTGCAGATTCATCGACTTCCCTGCCAGACGACGAGGATCGGATCGGAATGTTCAAGACACTTCTGGCAATAGCCGGGCTGCCAGGAACACCAGGGCCAGAGAGGAGAAGCTCTGCCCGCTCTGCACGAAGCTCTACAGGCTTCCCTGGATGGGATGGCCGGTGCCTGCAGCCGCCTTCGCGGAGAGGATGTGGTGAGTGCACCCCATCTTAAGATTGAGATTGGAAAAAGGCATGCGGCATGCGCTGCCCACCTGACAGTTTTTCCAACTCAGGTAATTGAGAATGGAGAGCTCACAGCAGGGCACACAGGTGTACTTCCTTCTCGAAGTCACTGACGATTGCGGGTGCACTGCTTCTCCTGTGCTGTCCCCATGCTCAGGTGTTGGGCTTTGCTCCTTCGGTGACCGCTCTGCATATGCAGCAGGCCGGTGAAGCGTGCGCTCTTGGAAGACTCCTGCATCCATGTCCCAGCGGACAAGACCGTAGCAACATGTGAGCAGTGCAGGAGATTGTGCAATCCTCAGAACTCAGCTCGAGGTCAGTGGTGTGCAGGGCAGAGCAGCAGAGCATGGCAGAGCCTTCCCGAGGCAGCATCGCTGAAGCGAAGCTCAGAGCTTGCAAACGAGATTCTCACGGAGGCCCTTCTGGGGCCAGGCCACAGCCTTTGCCGAGTGTCAGAGACGCCAGGCAGAAGATGACTGGCAGGAAAGTGCCAGCCAGGAGCAGACAAGGCCTGGTCTCCGCAAGTAAGCTGTGCATACAGACCGCCCAGTCCGATTCGCATTCGGATCCTAGGCGCTCACATGTTAGACAGAGCCGCCGGGCACAGCAAACAACCCGGCATCGTCAGCCTTTCGCGGAGACTTCCGAGAAGGTCTTGTTGGCTCGGAGCCCACTTGGCTTGTCTCCGCTCAGCGGAAAGCCACCAAGCATGAGCCATAACATCAGGAATGGACAATCAGATAAATACAGTAAGACTTTTTGACTTATCTGCGCGGCAGCTTCGAGTGAGACCTGATCTGTGCAGGGCTGCGAAGGCGGAGAAGCGTCTCGCGGACAAGGACGGGAGTGCGGCTGACCTGTGCTAGATGTGTATGCATGGCCGCGGTGTCGAGGACAGGGAAATCCTGTCGTTGCGTGAAGCACTACACGCGGAGCGGGATGCCCGATCTTGTGCTGAGGCACGCAATACGAGTGTGCACGAGTTGATTCGTGTGTCTTTGCCATCCGTGTCCATGACCCCTGCCTTCGAGAACGTGTGAGTACCGCTCGTGCGTGAAGCTTTGCTACCTGGAGGCCGTGTTTTTGGACTTTCTGGTTTGTGGACAGGCCAAGCTTAACGAGCTGCGCAACACCTTGCAGAGCCGTGACGAGATGCTGCATGTGAAGAATGAGGCAGAGAATCTTGCAGCCTCGCTTCGATAATGACGACAAAGACTAAATGCCTCTATACTTGGGGCCTGTCAGCTCGGTGGATTCCTTGCATGCAAAGAGGAGCTCTCGAAGCTTCACATGGAGCTGCACAGCCTTGCGCGAGAGCACTGCGCACTGCAGCTACGCTGCCGGCAGTCGGAAGAGTCCAGGCGAGTATCGCTTGCTTTACTAAAAAAGTGTCTAAGAGTTCAAGGGCTTGGCATGGCCATGCGTTCCTTGAAGGCATGAAGGTGTCGCTGACGCTTCCTCCGAGCTCTCGTTCCTCCGCCGGCAGTGCAAGCTGCTTCAGGCTGGCAGCTGCCTAGTGCGAAGGTCGACCTCTGTAGAGCCTGGCAATTGACAGGAGATGAACCAACAGTTGCGGGCTTCTGGGATGCACTTTTTGGACCAGGGCAGTTGGTCCAATTGTTGTGTTGTTGTAGGGCCGACAGGTTGATAAACATCAAGATATAGCATTTGTTTGAGTACACTTTGAACGGGAGGGCCCTTCTGTCTCAGGCTGTCTTCTGAGTTTCTGCAGACGTCTCAAAACGCGGATAATTTTTGTTGCCAGCTAAGGACCAAAGCAAGACGTTGCTGCTCGGTAGAAGCCGTCCACGCTCATAGCCCGAGTGCACCTGACTGTTTTGTCAAGAAGCGGTCTCTTCTGTAGTGTTTCCGCGCATGAATAGCTTGTGTCCACAGCGTGCCGTGAAGATGGCAGCCCTGCAGTGGGTTTCTGTGGGAGTCCCATTCGAAGGGAGAGGCTCCAGGTCCACAGGCTTTTCACAGAAGTGCAAGCGGAACTCCGCCCAGGTTTGCGACACCGATGCAGCTCCAGGTGGCTGAAGACGAGGCTGTTGACTAAGGGCTCACGTGCTTCTGCTTGTGGCCAAGTTGAGGTTCCTGCTGAACCGATTTCACGGGATGCCTCCAAAGAGTCCACGAAGGACACAGAAAGCTTTGCTTGAGGCTTGAGTCTTCTGTAGTCATTGCGTCCTTGAGTCCGTGAGTCCATAGTCCAAGATATGAAGCAGGATGGGAGAATTGGCAGCCACGGCAGTCCTGGGCCTCTACCCTCCATCAGCCGCGCAGCCGTGCGCGCTATGTCGTAGGACGCAGCGGGTCATTCTTCATAGTCCGTTTATGGTGCCTCTAATGCCACGTCACGTGAGGGCAGTTTTTGTGCCACTCAACTTCCAGGAGGACGCAAGCCAACGCGTGAAAAGCTTGTTCGGCGTTGGGAGAGCTTGTCCATAGCTGGCTATTGCCGAACGAACTTCCAGCGATCTTCTTCACATCCAACTTGGAAGCCAATGTCATTCAAGTGCCTTCTCCTAAATCTTACTTACGTCGTACTATAGGAAATAAAAAATCTGCTCCAGGGGTGCTGAAAGTTTTTCACCTAGCCAGCGAACTAATTGCTTGTTTGACATGCCGAAGACCTTTGAGCCTTGGCAGTTTGCGAAGGTTTTTTCCCAACAGGTCAATCGCTTCAACTGTGCAGCCTGCTGTGCTGCGAGTTGGAGGCATGCGACACGAGGCTTCGTGGTGCTCGAGCACAATGTCAGGTAGCGTCAGCTGATCTACGCCAGGTCTACAGCCTAACGCGCTTTTCTTGTTCAGGATCTATTCTGCTCCGCACAAGCAGAAGCCAAGAAAGCAAATTGAATTTACTAATCGGCAACCTGTCGGCATTATGGCAGTGAGAAGCTGCCGGAACGCTTTGCATGGGTCTTGCTTCCTGAATGCCGAGCTCTAGGCAGCTGGTGTTAGGGGTGTAACGACTATGGCCCGGAGAGGACATGTGAGATTCACGTCACCAGTGCCACGTGTTGAAATCCAGATATTCCTGGCTTTCCTCTCCGAGCTTTCTGTTTGTTTTTTGGCTGCGTCGTCAGTTGAAAGGTGGCAATGCAGAGTGTTCATGCCAAGAGATGGTGTCAGCCAAAACCAGAGTGGCTGCCCTTGGGGAGCTTAGGACTGATAGGAAGCATTGCCACCCGTACCATGGTACTCTAGGCTGTTGCCCTCTCAGCAGATGGAAAGTTGCAGGGGGCACTGCTTTTTGGCGCCTTGGGTGTGGCTTCGGGAAGATGCTACAAGCAGAGGTGTAAGCCCCTGAACTGCTTCTTTCTTCAGCAGACTTGCATCACGGCAACAGCTTCTTCCCAGAGCCCGCCTGGTGCCCTGTAGACAGATTTTGCATTCCTTGTGCCGCGTTGCCTTGTCGGCCCTTGAAGGACAGCTTTTCAATGCTAAAGCGGTCACGGGGCAGGGGCATGTGTCCCAGAAGCACCTGCACCGGCCGATTGCAGCAGCTGTCCGGTAACAAGGGTATGAATCCCCTCTGTCGGGGGCCGGGGAGAGACAAGAAGAAGAGCACATGGCTCTGATTCTTTGGTTGCCCCTGGCTCTTCGTGATTTGAGCGGCTCAAAGTCATTCAGAGTCCAATCGGTGGCCTTGAAAACATGCTCGGCAGTCGAAGTTCGGCGTGGCAGAGCAGCGCACGGAGCTCGAAGCCGGCTTGATGCAAAGGCGCAGCTCACTCGCGGCTACTGTGTGCAGCCTTTGCTTCAGCTACAGGTTCTGCCGTGCCCTCAGTGTATCTTCATGATGGTCCTCGTCAGTGAAATGCTGTTCGCGGAGAGAGCCGGTCTAGTGCTGCTCTGAACCCGCCACACGGAATTGAAGCACATTCACTGCCATCAACCGAACTAGCCAGTGGCGTTTGCTGCCCAGCACTCTTTCATTGGTGTGTCCTCGCTATGGCTCTGCTGTTTTCTATTGACACGTTCGTCTCGAGGCATCTGGCACGTGCTTCGACCTGTCTCCAGTCAGAGATTTGCTTACTTTGCCGATTCCCTAAACCCTAAACCCGGCTTCTCGTCGCAATGCGACGGTCGGCAGCTAGATGAGACACGCAGTCGCGGAGGGGCCCTTAACACAGAAACTGCTTGGAGCCGAACCACGAGGTGGTTGCTACAGCCGGGCGACGAGCCGAGACGGAGGCAGGGAAATGACCTTGGGTCAAGGTGGCAGCAAGCATGTGTTTGCGTTCGCTGGTGCAGCTCCACAGAAAGGTGTCTCCCTAGTAATGTCACAAGCTGCCCAACTAATTCGGAATCTATCCCGGCTGCTGCTGGTCTAAGTTCGTGGCCCCTGGGCTGCCGAGCACGGCAGGAATGTCAAAACCGGCACGCTTGCGGCTTGCTTCCTGTACTGCTGTATATTGCAACTGCGAATTCTGAAATACGGCGGTCATGTTGGAGTTCAGCTTTGTTGCGCAAGAGCTGATCGCATGGCAAGGTTAAAGGCCTGGCCACATGTCGCTGCTGGGATTTGTGCCTTGTGCCAAGTTGCCACCGTTTTAGATAGTCGCACGTGTTGTTAGGGCAAACAAACACGTACATGAGACTCTATGTGTGTGTATGTATATATATATATATAATATACACATGCATACTTACGCATTTGATTATTTTGTTTATTAGTTTACATATACAATCATATACCTATACTGTAATTACTTGTTTGTACATGTTATTTACGGGCTGCCGCCAGT
>CAJNJA010007469.1:5423-16105 GCA_905231915.1 Symbiodinium necroappetens
GTAGTAGTAGTAGTGGTCGTAGTGGTCGTAGTAGACATGATGATGATGATGATGGTGGTGGTGTATCGCCATAGTTGCTCGTCGTCCCAACATTCTTACTTATTAGTTTGTTTGCTTCGGTTGCTGGTTTTTCATTATCGCATAGCTCGGTGTCTGTTCTTGGGATTTTGTGGGCATCAATGCCGATGCCACGGGAATTGTTGTTGCTAATCCGGTTGCTTCTGCTAGCACTACTACCACTCCTACTGCTATTGCTGCTGCCACTTGGAATAATGCCAATAATGATATTTAACATTATCATGTTCTTCTTCTTGCTCATGAACAAGTTAACATGCCATGATCATGCTTATTGGTTGCTCGAGGTCTCTACCTTTAAGCACCACGAATGACTCAACTATTTTCCGTTTCTATCCTGGACACTCCTGTGCCAATCCGTACTTATGTTACAATGAACAGGTGTCTTGTGTTTGCTATAACCACCATTATCACTGCTGATCCTGCCACTCCTATTGCCTATGGCACTGATCACTGCGACTGTGTCTCAACACTGGCTGCTACTCTGCCATGCATGCTACATGCACTCATATGAAACTAAACGATGGTCGTAGTGCTAATAACGACAAATATGAAACTTTGCAAAACATAATTTGCCGGCTACGCAATGACAACCTTCAGAAATCAAGCACAACAAGAAAAGCGCTACTACACCCAAAACACGATGAAAGCGAAACAATTCGATATCTGATATCTCTGCACAAAGCCCGCAATCTGTATGCCGCACACCCATACAAACCCTACACCCTTGGCGCACCACAGAAAGGTTCTGCGCCGTGGCGGTCGTCGCCAAGCCGCCACCGGCCGGCCCAAACGCCGCGTCGGGGACGATGCGCTTCTTCTGCCTCTTCCGTTGGTATTTAGGATTAGGGTGCCTAGGGTTTAGGGTTTAGGGTTTAGGGCTTTAGGGGTTTAGGGGTTTAGGGGTTTAGGGGTTTAGGGTCTAGGGTCGGTAGTTATCTAAATTCGTGTGCCTTTTCAGGTCCGCCAATGGTACGGCACCCTTACAAACAGGACCCCAAAAGAGATCCTAATTTAGACAACTACCAAATTGAACCCGTATAGTAGAGAAACCCTACAGAAACCCTCATGGACTTTTCTAAGGGACCCTACACGGGGCCCTAAGTTAGAGAACTACACGACTGAGGCTGGCGATCTCAGAAGCTTGGCCCGGGTGTTTTCACGGGCTTGAGCATTCGAAGTTCCAAGAGACTTGGAGGTTCATGGGCCGCTATAGGGTTCCTTCAAGGTTTCTATAGGGTTTAGGGTTTTTTAATGTGTAGTGGCACTTTTGCTGCGGGTTTAGGGTTTAGGGTCATGGGAAGTTATAAGTGGGGTTGTAAGTAGGGTGGGGTTGTAGGTGGGTAACTATGCTTGTATCCCATATGAGAGGACGTATAATCCCACTTATAACTTCCCATGAACCTCCAAGTAGGGCGCGCGCAATAGGACATAATAGGATACAGGAAAAGGATCAGCAACGCATACCCATGTCCCGGCCTACTATGCAAGAACGGCAGGCGATTCTTTAAGCTTCATACTCGAAGGGGCCTTCCTCCGAGAAAGAGCTTTGCAGGGCAAAAGAAGCGCCTAAACTCTAAGTCTAAGCCCTATAACCGAAGCCCCAAGCCCTAAACCCAAAACCCTAAACCCCCGATGGCTTAGAAGACCTCTGGGAACAATCTTGCATTGAGCCTGTGTAGCTCCTGGTAATCCTTGAAATTCCTGCATCTTTTAATCGCCAGAACCCTAACTAACCACCACAAAAAGGCTAGAATCTTAAAGCCCTCAACCCTGAAACCCCATGCCTCAAGGTCGGCAGCTCAATGGCGGCCTGCTTCGAGAAGGCCACGCTCTGATCGAAAAGCCACTCGCCGGGATATCGGAGACGGTAGCGGCCGCGCTGGCGGTACCTCTGTCATAGCGGTCACGAGAAAGAGGACAGCAATGATAAAGCTTTTTCCCCAAGAAAACCTAGAATTAGTTGCAGTATGCATAGTGGCAACACGAGCATTGATGACCCGAAATCGTGAGACAGCAGTGGTATTGGTGGTCGTTGTTGTGGTGGTTTGGCGGTGGCGTTGGTGGTGGTGGCTGTGATGTTGACGGTGGTGGTGGCGGCGGCGGTGGCACCAGCGGAGGTAGCAGCGGTGGTTGTTGTGGCCGTGGTCGTGGAGGCTACAGATTGACCTACAGTCAAAGTAGGAACAAGCATCAGTGCGGCTCAAGATTGAACTATCGGAAGACACAAGGCTAGTGACAGATGTGACTTCCGGCGTTTCAGGCTGGAGGAGACTGGAGTTCCGTCCCTACTAAAGTACTACCCCGACTATTTTAGCACTATCATCGCTGCCATGATCTCTTCTTCCTCAAGATCCGTCTCAAATCACTGTAGAACTTCGGGGATTCCCTTCATCCTCGGCCCCTCAAATGCCATAAAAAAAAACCCTTTTTGAAAGCCAAGATAATACACACACATACAGGTAGTTCTCTAAATTAGGGTCCCTTTTTTAGGTCCCCCAAAATAGTACGGCACCCTTATAAAAGGACCCGAAAAGGGACTCCAGTTCAGGCAACAACCCACACACCCACCCAAGCAAATCCCCGGGGGGGCGCGCGTCTTGAGGCCCTCCACAGGGTACACCTCGTCCAGGGCCATCTGCCGCGCGCCGCTTGGGTTTAAGCTCAGTAGCAGCCTGCAGGCATGGGCCCTAAACCCTAAACTTCCTAAACCCTACACCGACTTTAGGATGTCGGATATTTTTTGGGCTTAGGTAGGGTTCAGGATCTAAGATTTCTGGGCTTAGAGGGACTTAGGGTCTCTGAGACAAACGATTGAAAATTGGGTACCAAAACCCCAGGAGCATACGAAGCCCTCAGTTCACAATAAGAGGCCCTGTAACATGGACTCTCTTGGGACCTCATGATGCCAAGGAAGTCGCTGACCACGGCCAGAGAAAGCGAGCCAAGCACCAGGCCCCAATAAGTCGCCTTGGGTCTATAGGGCTCAGGGAACTGTTTAGGGCTTAGGGTTTAGGGGCTTAGGGTTTAGTGAGGTTTAGGGTTTAGGGCGTAAGTTAAGGTTTAGGGAGTTTGGGAGGTAAGGGACCCCTCGTGCTCACAGGGAATGCGAAGAATGTGAACAAAGGGGCTTTATACAGGTCGGGAAGGGTGCTTAGCTGCTTTCGAAACAAAGGGATGCTGTTGGAATCATGTCAACTTGGAGGTATGGGTAGTTATATAAGTGGGGTTATGAGAAAGGCAACTATACTTATAACCCATAGTCGGGGACTGATGAGTCCAGCTGCAACTACCCAAGAACCTCCCAGAAGCTTCTGCTGTTGAGGACCATCCCTGAACTAGTAATTAAGCCCTTCAACCCTCCACCCTTCCTCCCCAAACTCCTCAAAAGCCCAACACCCCTAGACCCCTAAACCCTAAACCCCTAAGCCCAACACCCGAAAAATGCGGCCACATCCTAAGAGCCCCTAAAACCAAGCTTGGCCCCTGGCGTCGCGGCGTGGTCTAGAGCTGACCTCCCCGAGATCCCGAAAGAGCCGCTCAAGCAGGTTCAGCCACCTCTTTGGGCTTCATAGGGCTTAGGTTTCGGGTTTAGGGCTGAGGGTCTGGGATTATGAGGGATCTATCAGTCAAAGAAATCTTTCCTTCACACATGTATCCTGAAAGCTTGATGCCTGAAAGTCTCTGTGAGCTGCATGAACCCAAGCAGCAAAAAAAAAGACACAAAATGAAAAATCTGGGGGACCCTGCGCCTGTTGCGCGGCGCCTTCCCCCGCTTCTGCTCGGAGCCCTTCGGGATCCCGGCCGCTGGGGGAGCCGAGTCCGAGCCCTCCGGGTGTTCAGAGCTCCGGGCCCGGATGGCCCGGTACCCTCGCGAACACGGCCGCAGGTTTCGGATACCGAGGCCGAAGCCCAGAACCCAGCGCTGCCACTTTGGGGCAGGCGGCTTTGTCGTGGATCCCAGGGCCTGCGAGGGCGTGGGAAGCGGCGAAGGCGAGAGGCTCGGCGAGAGAGCGCAGAAAGCACATGATTGGCTCGCCATGGCGCCAGGGCTCTCTGGCGGTGTAGCGTTGAGTTTAGGGCTGAGTCCGAGTGCAGGGTTGCATGTGGAAGGCAGGGATCTGCCGGATACTACGTGTTGCAGCACAAGTGCGCTCACAGCTTTCCATGTGGGACAGCTCGCACGGCATCGGATGAGAAGTTCACAAAGCTCCCGATGCTTTCTGGCTCCTTGAAGCGGTGAAACGGTATGGTATCTTCCGAACCCTGAAGTTTGCCATAAGCAAACACAAACCAAAAAGCAGGCGGTCTCGATGCGGCTGCTAGCCCACCATGTCAACTGCACCCGGAACCCAGAAACATACAGGACTGCCTGTTCAGGGTTTAGCGTTTAGGCTTTGAAGTGCTGGTCTGTGTCTGAGCTGAGCTGTGGGCCCATTGCCAAAAGTTGGAGCCTCAGCGAGCGAGAGCTCTGAGGATTAACGGTGTAGGAAACCACGGTTTAGGGTTTAGGGTTAGGGTTTAGGGTTTAGGGTTTAGGGTTTGATGGTGGAGAACTAACTGATCATGCAGCAGTAGTACTATAGGAGTAGGAGAAGTAGTAGGAGGAGTGGGAGTGGGTAGCAGTGGCAGCAGCGGCTGTCGTTGCTGTTGTCTCGTGGTATAGAGTTGCTGCTGTAGGAGGACGAGGGGTAGAGGCGACATTGCAAGACAATCACTCGCGATTACAGACACTGCTACGGACACTAACACTAACAGTAGCGACCTTCCTTCACACCATCATTGCTACCATCAAAGTACCAACAGCCAAAGAGCTGCCCTTCACAACAGGAAGACGAGATGTTGTAAAAAAACGTATCATCGGAGGCAAACATCATGACGGCCATCATGAGCATAACACCCAGGCTCTCATGATGACGAATCGTGTTGACCATCACCCTCAACATCACCGTAGTACTCATCATCACCATCGTCACCACCAACACTATCACTATCATCAACAGCACCATCATCACGGCCAGCAACGACGACGACGACGGCAACAACAACCACGAGGACACGTTGTTTGCTTCACCCGCCTAGGCGGGATAGATGGCAATAACTTATATATAATGGGCCGCGATACTACTGTTGATAGTATAAATCCTGCATGACCTTAAGCACCCCAAACTATGGGAACTATGGTATGTTCCTTATTACGGGTAATGCAGGATTCACATCATCAACCGTCGCTTCGGGTTTGAGGTTTAGGGGCTGTGGGGTCCAGGGCTCTGGCAATCAGAGCCTCCGGCCCGCGAAAGGTAGGGGCTTTGAGGGCTTTAAAAGCGGAGGAGAACGTCCTCCCGTTCAAGGAACCCGAAACTTTATACCTTAAACCCCAAACTCACAGGGACCCTTAGGGGGTAGGGGGAGGGCGGGGGGGAAGTAGGGGACTATACTTCCATTAGGCTTATCAAGGCCTTATTTTATTACTGGTACACCCTCGCCCCCCCTTACCCCCTAAGGGTCCTTATGGCAAACCCCAAACCGGAAGATGGGTGGCTGGCTGCTCTTCTCTGCCTTTGCCTGGCTCTCCTGCAGGATTCTATCGAAAGGCTCGGAGAGGCGCGTTTAGGGCTTTATGGTTTTTGGGGTTTGGAGATTAATTAAATTAAAGGCAACTACAGGTGGGGAGTTTAGGGTATATAGGGCTTCTATAAGACTCCTATAAGGTATATAGACCTTCTATAAGGCTCCTACAACGGTAGCTACCCACCTGAAAATGTCCTAGAAGTACGTTAGGGCTTGGCTAAACTCTAAAGCCCGAAAGCATTTATTGGTTGAGGCTTTCAGGTGGATTCTTCTGTGAGCTGACACACGTGGGGGACTGCAAACTGCGAAAAGGAACGCCTGTACTATAGAATGTGTGAATACCTGAATCGGGTTTTGGGGTATACTATAGTATAATAAACCCTAAACCCTAAACCCTAAACCCCTAAACCCCTAAACCCTAAACCCAACGGCTCCGCAATACCTAGTGGAGGTGCCAGGCACGAAGAAAAGAACGAACGCCTCAAGGCTGGGACTGGAGCCCTCGCTACTGCCTGCCTTGGTGTAGGGTTTGCTGCAGGGATTAGGGTTTAGGGTTTAGGGTTGCGGCTTGCCTGTTTGCCGTCTCGTTCTAGCCATGCCCTAAACCCTAAAAAAAAAAATCAAACGAGGAGCCAGAAGCCAGAGATCCTGAATGAACCCGAAGCCACGAAGTCCTAAACCCTAAGCAAAGAAACCTCAGGCCATAAGCCCTTAAAACCCTAGGCCGTTCTAGCCACCGAAATGCTTTCGGGGGGGGTTACGCCCTGCAGTGGTGCTCTAAATTATGGTTCAGTTTCAGGTCCCCCAAATAGTACGGCACGCTGATAAACAGGTCCCTAACACTGACAGAGAGCTACCCAAATTGAGCCTACCCAAATGGTTTCGGGGGGGGATTCGCCCTTCCAAGGAGCTTGGCTCCTGGCGTCAGATGAAACCGATGCAGTGCCCAGAGAGCCCAATGCCCTTTAATTAAGGGTTTGGGGTTTAGGGTTTAGGGTTTGGGATTTAGGGTTTAGGGTTTAGCCTTGAATAAAGAGGTATATTCCTTAGTGAAGGGGTATTAGGCTCTCTGGGTGATTCTCCGAGGTCAAGAGATCCCACTTATGATCCTAGCGTCTGAAGAATGCTCAATGGCAGCAATAATACACATAATAGTCATAATAGTAAAGGTCGTAATAATGATAATGACAGTCATAGTTGTAATAATAATAAGAAGAAGCATAATAAGAAGAAGTAGATGAAACATAATTATGATAGTACAAATAGTAGTGGTAGTAATGATCATAATATGTACAATAATAGCAATCATCATCATCATCATGATAATAAGAGAAAACATACTACTAATAAAAAGAAGAATGTGTAACCACAACACTAAAGCTACTGGCAATGAAAGTCAAGAATATTCAGCAATGAATGGAAGAGATTGTAAGTCTCACATAATGATAATATAATGTCCCATACGGTTCCTATGTAACTGCACAAGGTACTGTGGAGTTGCGGCTCTTGGAGAGGTTAGAGACCCGAGCTGAGGGGTTGTGACATAGCGTGGTTCTGCGAAGGAAGACGACTTGGCGGCTTAGGTAGGGCTTAGGGTTTGAAGGCTGTGTTGACGTCTACACGAAGAACTCTGGAACGACGAACTCGTGGCGCCCGGTCCTGAATTTGCACGTTTCCTTTCACTGTCTCCTTGGACACCTGGCCAAAGGGCAGGGAAGTTGGGTCTTAAAGCCCACGTCTATAGTAGTCCTACAGTGACCTTATAGTAATCTCCCATGTTTCGTGGCCCTAAACTAGCAGGTTCGTAAACCTGTAGAAGCCTTTCCTTGTAGCAACTCTCATCGACCGCAGAGTAACCACTTAAGCAACCCTCATAGAATCGCTTCGAGTAACCCCAGAAGTGAAACACGGAAGCTCGTGCCAAGGCTGCTTTGGCTCAGACATTGTCAAACCATTCATTCTGTTCATACTGATGCTGATGATGATGCTGATGATGGTCATAGTGATGGTGATGATGATGATGCTGATGATGCTGATCATGACGGTCAGAGTGATGATGCTGGTCATAGTGATGATGCTGGTCATAGTGATGATGATGGTCATGGTGATGATGCTCGTCATAGTGATGATGGTGGTCATAGTGATGATGATGATGATGGCAATAAGTGATTGATAGTCATAGAGATGATGATGATGATAGTGGTCATGATGATTATGATAATGAAGACCATGGTGATAATGATGAGCATGGTGGTGATAGTTGTCACATTCATGATGATGATGATAATGATTATGGCTATGGTGGTGATGATGATGGTTAAGGTGATGATGGTGATGGTCGCGATGGTGATCATAGTGGTGATGTTGATTCTGATAGTGGCGATGGACGGTGATTCTGATGGTGATGATGATCATCATGAAGATGAAGGTGATGAATGATGGTGATGAACGAAGGTAATGGTGATGGCAATGGCGATGAAAAAGGGCATGAAGAGAAAGTGATGTTGGTGATACTGGCGCTGGCCGATTTCATGCTGGGGTGCTGGCGACAGTGGTGGTGCTAGCTATGGCGATTGTGGCGGCGGCAGCGGCGATGGTGGTGGCAGTGGCGGCGGTGGCGCGGTTGTTGGTGGTGTGGTAATGTGCTGCGCGGATACTCGATGCTCATGACAGATCACGTGACACACTTCGACAAAGATGCAGAGACGACAACTTTTCTAGACGATCTCGGATGCTTGGCCGAGCCTCCGCCCTCGCACTGATCTCCTGCCGTGCAGTTTCCGCGTCCTCTTTCACGGACACCTGGCGGTTTCGGCTTGGGTTTAGGATTTTATGGACTAGTTTTTCGGGTTTAGAGTTTGGTAAAACGGGCACACTGACTGGCAAGCCCCAGAAGTTGTGGGCATGAGCAGCGCGACTGCCATCACATTGTACCCGCTAACTGTGACTCGCTACGAGTCTGTCGTGCCTTTGCTCTGTGTTTTTTCTCTGGTAGCTGCTGTCACTACTGCCACTGTTCTTACTTGCAGTTCTTACTTGCAGTTCTTGTCGTTACACTCTTGCTGCTGAGAATGCTGATATGCTTCTACTGCTGGTGGTGACCTCTGTTGGAGCCGTTGCTGCAAGTACCAAGCACTGTGAGTTTTGCGATTCCTGACAAAACTCTCAATGTGCTTTTCATCGTCCTAATCTATTTGCACAGACCGTATCATCCCCAGAATGATCATCAGCCTCACTCTCATCAACTCCACTTCCATTTCCGCCACCATCCTCACCATCATCACCAACAACCTAATCCTAAGAGCAGCTGCTGCAAGACTTGCACTGCGCAGCTGCGCCACCTGCATCACATCGACCAAGTGCTTGTAGCGCTGGGAGCGCGCCTCCTCGGTATCGAGGGGTCCTTTTTCATTTTTGGGGCCGTCGGCGCTAGGTGGCCGGTGGTCTGTGGGAAATGTCTGATCCAAAGACCGAGATACGAGTAGGCGGGCCAGCAGCAAAAATGAAAAAGCTGGACTGGCGCCAGAAAAAGAGGACGGGGGTATATAAAGTAGAAGACGTGATGATGACTGACGACAATGGTGACTGAATCCTGAATCTGAAAGTCTTGCCCTAAACCCAAGACCTCGGCCCCCGGAAGCGATGCTATGTGGTGTGATGCATCAACGCTGCGGTGATTACTCTCATCGATGCTTCTAGCCTCACTGTCTTCATCACCACCATCATCATCATCATCATCGGTAGGGTTTAGCATGATTGATCAAGCGTTCTTGTCTGAAGGGAGCGCGGATTTTCGTGTGTTAGAGACAAGGGTATAGTGTCGAGGGTTCTGGGCTTGGTGTGTTTTTTGTCAGTTTCAGGCCGTGCGCGTAGAGGCCCAAATGGGCGCGGGCAGTGCGGGGTTGGTTTAAGGTTTCGGGTTTAAGGTTTAGAGTTTCGGGTTTATGACTGGGGATTTATGATTTAGGGTTTAGGGTTTCGGGTTCAGGGACATCCATCGAGGTTTCAAGGGATCCTAAACCTACGGCCGGGGCCCTGTAGAAAGCCAGGCATCCTCCACGATGCGACTCCTCTCTGTGAGCCCCGACCTCGTGGTCGATGTGAGGGCGGTTTAGGGTTTAGGGTTACGGGTGCTTTGAAGGGTTACTTTACATTGGCCTTAAACTGCCATAAAGTTCAAATTTGGTAGGCTCTTATTATAGAGCATGATATGAAAATATTTAGGCAACCTGCCAAAGAAGTAGCGTTGGGCTTCGAAGTCATAGTCGAGCTGGGGTACCAGAGAGGGACTGTAAGGTAGAGCCCTGACCAGTGAAACCCTCCAACCTTACAACCCTCAAGCAATACCCCCTGGAGCCCTTAGCCTTAGCCCTGAACCGTAAACCCTAGGGGCCCAAGCCCTCTAGACCCTACCGACCCCAACTTAACAAAAGTACCCGTGGGAGGCTGTAAAGCTTGAGGGGTTAGTTCTGGAGGCTTCGAAGCCTCCGGAGGACACCTATATAAACCCAGGTTGTAGGGTCTAGGGCTTAGGGTTTCCCTCAACCCTCGATCAGAAGTCCCAATTCCAACATCAGCCACACGGAACCGTTCGGCCTCAAGCTCCTTGACTGACTAAGCCCCCTGAACTAAGTGCAAACCTTCGACGAAGCATCATAGTGAATCATGGTGGAGGAGCTCCCCGTAAGAAAGGCTCTAAGAGAAGGTCATGCGATGTCATGTTGTTCCATATATGGTGGAGTCTCATGGAGTACCGTGCAATATACTGAACCATACCGTAATACAACACAAGATAATCAAATGTCTGTGTGTCTGTGTGTCTCTGTGTCTCTGTGTGTCTCTGTGTGTCTCTGTGTCTCTGTGTGTCTCTGTGTGTCTCTGTGTGTCTGTGTCTGAGTGTGTGTGTGTGTGTGGCTTTCTCTGTGTCTGTGTGTCGGTGTGTCTGTGCGTCTGTGTGTCTGTGTTTGCGTCTGTGTGTGTGTGTGTGTGTGTCCGTCCGTCTGTCTGTGTCCGTGTGTCTCTGTGTCTCTCTGTGT
>CAJNJA010007470.1:758-16104 GCA_905231915.1 Symbiodinium necroappetens
GTTCGAGTGTGTGTGTGTGTGTGTCTCTGTGTGTGTGTGTGCGTGTGCGTGTGCGTGTGTGTGTGTGTGTATGTCTGTGTATATATATATATATGAAGGAATGAACGAACGAATGAATGAATGAATGAATGTATGTGTGTGTGCATGTGTGTGTGTGGGGATGTATATGTACATGTCTATGTATCTGAGTTCTGTGTTTTGGCCTTGAAATCATGTCTTGTAGCAGCCCCAAATCCCAAAGCCTTCATAGTGAAGTTTAAAGCCGAAGCCTTACGAACTGGCCACTCTCCTGCTTCGGGATGCCCTGCCAGCCCCGGGGGTGCTGCCAAGCACGCGCAAGAAGCCCCAAACACCCTAAGCCCCAAACTCTACATCAAGGTGTGCATTCCTATATTCTCATATACGATGCCGGATGTACCATTGTTTTTTCCATGTCCATGCTTTCAGGGGGGCTCACTGCCTAATTAAGACTTGCAGAGTCTCCGTCCTTACTCCCAGTATGCACTATCCCATGTTTCACAAAGGCTGAGCAGAAATCTGGGACGTTAGAATCTTGGCAGGGAAGGAAGGCCACTGTGAACCCGGCCTGTTTCGCAACAGTCAAAAGCCGTAAGCAGCCAAAACCGAACAAGCAAAACTCCCAGCACATTCCATGAATAACCACGAAAGATTACTGGGAGCCATGCCGTCAACTCACCAACGGCTCTGACAGCGTGCCGCCATCCTCCACTGCAGCACTGCAGGTCGGGCGGGATGTTCGACTCGTCCTTGATCGTTGCCTTCGATTCCACCTGGTCAGCTAACAGCTTTATGTTGCCCCTAGGGTCGAAAATGAGGTGCTTGCCGGACTGCAGATAGAACTTTTGGTGGTCATCCGTGGTATGTGCCATCTGCATCTGCACGAAAGTCTTGGCACTCCTTCCGTGCGGCTTGACAACCTGCGGGTTTTTGCTCTGCTCAATGGCCATGCACGAAGGATTCCGCCACTGGCTCCTGTCTTCAAGGCTATCATGCTGGGCATCTACCTCATCTGACCGTCAGCACTTAACATCCTCTGTGACCAAGGCGACATGCTTGCCAAACATGCAATCGAAGGACATGAAGAAGTCTGCTACATCACCAACGTGAGGCCGTTCAGCGCCCCCATTTTCACGGGACCTGATGTCTGTGACAGTTTCTCCGTAAAATCACAACCACGATTTCTCAAACAGCAGATGTAGGAATCCTGGAAAGAAAGCCACATCACACCATCGTTGTCAATGGAGTTGTACTTGGGCCACTCTCTGCCGCCGCATGCCACGATACGTCCATCGTGCCACATTGGCTTGGACTGTCGATCGTACCGCTTGCCATGTGCATTGGCGATTTTCGGCGCGGTACTGGGGCTACCAGCCGTCCTCGCTGTTGCGGTATTCTGAGCCCTAGATGTACTATAAAATGCTACTTGCGTGCTGAAACGAGTCCCCAGGTCCCTCCCTCCCCGACCAGGGGAGATCCGAGAAGGGTTTAGGGCTTTCGGGCTTAAGGCTTACTTTGAACCGACCATAGAGTCCATAGAGGTTACATGACGGATTAAAGTGGGGTGTAGGGGTTCTGTTTTCATTCAAGCTCCAAAGTGCAGGGTTTACGGCAAATCTGGTCGTCAGACATGCTGTGGGGGCCAGCCCATCACAAGCCTGCAGCACGAGCCTGCGCAATTTCATCAGCAAGTGTGGTCTCCCGGTGCCATGTAGGAGCCGTACAAGACGCCATAACATACTACAATGTACTATAGTATATCATAGTATACTATATACTATATTCAAGTTTTTTCACTACCCAAAAAGACTGCAAGCTTGTCCTCCTCGCCGATCTCGGAGCTTGTGAACATGAACGGGTCGAGTGGATCTTCATGGTCGATTCCTGCTGGTACGCACATCTATATATATATACACACACACACATGTTTGAAAATGTTTGTTTGTTTATTTGTTTGCATTTATTTATATATATTACACGATATATATATATATATATATATTATATACACACATATAGATACAGTTATAGTTATAGATATAGATACAGAAACCGATATAGATAGACAGATAGATTTACAGATATACAGGTATGTAGATATAGATACGTATATCTTTAGTTCTTCCGCATGCAGACATGTCAGGCAGCCGTTAGATAAAATGCAAGCTGGAAAAATATATGCATCTGCGAGTCTCTTCTTAATGCATCTTCATCTTTTGGAAAATGATACCCACAGGGAGATGCACGAGGGGATGCTGCTTGGGCTTCAACATTTTGCGAAATGCGGCATAGACTTGTTCTCGAATAAGTACTTCTGGCAATGAATGAACCCATGTCAGATGTTTCCCGGCTTCGCCGATTACCTCGTTTCACAAGATGGAGTCGTAACGCAGATGGTCGGCATGTTTGACTTTGGAGAAGAGGGTCATTCCTATAGTCGCCATTGTAGTTCCTTGTTTGGGTTCAACCAGTTTTATATTTAGGACCCCAAAAGGTAACCCAAACAAGGCCCTACAATGGAGACGACTCGTTGAAACTGCGATATTTTCCCAGCGGGGCATCAACCCTGGATTCGCCTTAGCTTGGAAGCCCCAAGAAGCCCAGGCAGTGTGGCGGGAAGCGGAAGCAGCTGACTGCGGATGAGGTCCATGATGGTCTATGTCAGGGATGATGATGGAAGGTTTTCGCACCCAGATCTTCCAATCTAGGCTGATTGAGGAATGCTCCTTAAAACATATTGAGAAAGCGATTATGTTTGAAGGTGTTTCCTCAATTGAGGGGCATTGTAAGATGATGTAAGGTATATTTCGTTTGCAGAAGGGATATTGAACTCGCTGGGGATGTAGCGTTTTGTTCAGGGCTGTCAAATTCGAGTTTGTACGGGTTTGGGTGAGAGTTTCGGCTGAGGGTTTAGGGGGTGTGAGGCTCTGGGGCGTTACACCCGCTTTTGCAGCATCGATCGGGTTGGAAGACTACAGCAGCCGGAGCACTTCATAATTGATTGCGTAGCCACGCTCTGCGACCGCATACTATGAGTAAATGTAGCCATTTCGCTGCCACCCAATAACTGATTGACTCATGCTGCGTTAAACCCCGAAGTTCAAAGCTGAGCTGGGTCTGTCTTGCTACAGCAAATCCCCAAGCACGACGTAGCAGTCAGCTGTCATCAGGAAGGTTTTTGTTTATTACTTATGTTGTTCTGCCGGGGTGGAGAGGCAGTGGTCATCCCTGTCCCATGTATTTGCATACAAGGACCTCAGCAAAATAAACGTTGGCTTGGTTTTGGTGCTACACAAGAGCAGTAATCTCCGGATTTTTTCGCCGTGGCGATAAAATTCCTCTAGGCACAGAATGACCCGCAGAATCCAAAGTCGCACGGCCCACTGCAAACCCCAAAACCCTACACTAAAACCCTAAAACCCTGAACCAATCCACCCGGAGGCAAAGGCATGGGCTGGCATGAGTGCCACAGGTTTTACCGCAGCACGATTCGGGTTTTGGGCCTGTTTCTTCATGGGCTGTCATGTCCCTTTTTCACTCCGACTTCGCACCATTAACCTCGCCTGGCTTGTCCGAGTTGTGAGAGCGTAAAACCCTGAACCCTAAAACCCCAAACCCCGTCCTAGCAAGGTGGGAGGCAAAAGAAACCCTAAAACGCTAGAGACCCAAAACCCTGAACCCTAAAAACCCCTAGAAACCCTATAAACCTAAAACCCTGAAGCCCTATAAGCTGTGAGGATTCCAGAGACTCCTGGCCACTCGCGGCCCGGCAAGTGAAGGCCAGGCCCGGGCTTCGGAGCCTTAGGGCTGTTTTAGGGATTTTAAGGGGTTTTCAGGGTTCCTTTAAAGGGATCTATAAAGGTTTAGGGGTTTAGAGGTTTAGGGTTTAGGGTTTAATGAGGAAAGGGGCTTGGACCTGAGACATTCCGGGCTGCACAGCTTCCGGGAATCAACCTGATAGTACATTACTGTATGGTTTACATTATATTATACTATATTACATTATTGGTTTACTATAATAGCAGTATATTTTTAGGTGATCTTTCACGCCTTAGCGAAGTAGCTGAGCAAGTACGTTTCGAGCCTTGTTGTTCTATACAGCCCTGCCTGCCGGTCATATGTTTTGTTGAATTTCTTGGTGCTAGGGAATCGGTTTAGGGTTTAGGGTTTAATCGGGTTTCAAGCTTCTCAGCAGCTTGTCTGGGCATCTGTTGGGTCGGCAATCCATCGGATCACTGAAGGTTTCGGTCGTAGGACTGAGAAAGAGTTTAGGGTTCCGGACCATTTGCTTCAGGACCCGTCGTTTCTGTCAGTGCTTTGCAAGGTTTTAGGGTGTCGGGTGTGGTGAAGCTTTGGGATCGGAGAACTGTGGGGGCGTTTCTCCGCAACGCCCTCAAGAAGAGTTAGTTGTACTGCGTGTCAACTCATCTAGTTGCTCACGCACGTTCGGAACTGCAAAAATGGGTTGTGGTCTTGGCTTCGGGCTCGATCTTTGATCAGTGTGCATGCAGGCAATGCTGGCTGCCGTCGCCACGGACTACCCTGCCCACGAGGAGCTTACACATCCGGCAGAACGCTTTGTCAGGTTGTCCTGTTTGATTAGGAACAGGGCTTCAGGGTTGTGTAATACTAAATACGGCGCAGGATCTTACTTCGACGTGTTCGAGTTTGTGCCGTTTCGTGTCTACAGACCCACCTGACAGCCTCAGAAACCCCGCCCGAAGGCCTATGAACCCGCAAAGGCTAGTCTCGGTAAAACCCGGCATCACACCCTCAACCTAAACCCTAAACCCCTAAGCCCTGTGCTGAAACCCCTAAGCCCTAAGAAGTGCCTGAAGACCGCGAGGAAATCCTCCGGCGCCTGCATGTCGAGGGAGCCAGCAGCCATCCTCAGCTTGAAGGGCTTTTGGAATCTAAGGAAAAAGGGTGTAGGGTCTAGGTTTTAGGGCCTTTGTAGTAGAGGACCTGACTTGTAACCTGTTTTGAGCACTGTCATCCCCAAAAATTGCTCAAATTACCCTTTAGCCTTGATCCCTAAACCATTTTAAACCTAGGAAACTGAAAACTAAATCAAGGAAGGTTCCGGCGCAGACAGGAATGCACAGTTCGGGTGAAGGTCAGGTGTTGCTCCCTGTTTCTCGACGTGTTGATACATTTATGTGCGTGTGTTTCTATGTGTTCCATTTTTAGACGCAGCCTCGTTTGGTCAACACTATCGTGGCTCGCTGGTGGCAAAGTCTCACAAGAAACGACTTGGCCACTCACGACCTGTGAGCCAGAGAGAGAGAGAGAGAGAGAGAGAGAAAGAAGAAATCAATGATACTGCAGTTGAAGACATGTCGCAACCTCCATGCCAGAAGTTTATAAATCCTTATAAACATCGTCTTTGTATGGTGAGTACTTGTAGTAGTCCGCTCAGGCCTCGACCTGGTATGCTTTGCAGACCATGCGGCCGGTCGGCTTTTCGCGGCTGTGCGAGGCGAGCGATGCATTGAAGGTTTGTTCAATCGTTGAGGAGTATAGGGTTTAGGGTTTAGGGTCTGAGGAGTAAACTGTTTCAGACCCGCTTCATCCTTGAAGTATGCACGGGCAGTTGACTTCCGTATTGCGCGGCTCTTTATCATTATGCTGTTCTGCTGTTGTGCGAAGCTCCTTGCAACGATGGCGAGGAACCCTGGGATGATAGAAGTAGTAGCCTTGCTGCACGGAGCCCTAAACCCCATACCCCGAAACCCATTAAACCCCCAAACCCAACCCCCTACGTACCCTAAGCCTGAACCCCTAAACTCCGAAACCCACAAAACTTTTGTGAGTAGTCGTACTGAGAGACCTCGTCTGCCGGAGTCCGAGTTGCCAGAGCATAAACCCTAAACCCCTAAAACCTAAGCCCTAAACCCTAAACTAAACCCTAAACCCCTAAATCCTAAAGCCTAAGCCCTAAACCCTAAAACCTAAGCCCTAAACCCCTAAACCCAGGCCTTGTCCGAGTGTGAGTGCTGAAACCCCTAAACCTAAGCCCCTCAAGTCGGTGTCAGGTACGGATCGGAGCCTGAACCCGCTGACAACACCTGACGCATCTGGCTTGCAACCCCAAATCAATGCCCCGAAGCCTTGATAGATAGATAGATAGATAGATAGATAGAGATACAGACTCTTAGTTACTTACCAATAAAGATATAGATATGGATATATATATATATATCTCTCTCTCTCTCTCTCTCTCTTCATGTCTCAAGCCTTAGACCTGTCTCCACGAGGATGTAAGTGCTTGAAGCGATCTTGTTTTATGCCTGTCCGGGCGCTCGTCGCGAAGATCTGATATAGATGGCACCGGCTCCCGAAAGGTTCCTTAAAGGAACCCTGCTCCAGAGTAGGTTTAGGCTTTAGGGTTTAGGTGATTCTAGAGCAGCTCGCGCATCTCGTTGAACCAAAGCCTGCCCTGGGCTAGCTGCCACGTCCTTGGGTCGACTCGTGAAGTGGTAGATGCATTGACCGTGATCGGTGAACCGCGTCTTGCTTCACTGAGTAGTCGTTTTCAGTTCACCGGTTTCGGGTCACTGAACATGCTGTTGTTGCCCTCAGCATTTAACTCCATAAGCTTAGAGGATTAGATAGCCAATGGGAGAACTTTAATTATTTGGCCTGGTATATTTGGTCTATCGTTAGACAAAGAGACTAAGTAGCCCCCTTGTTCTCCTTTTGGCCTGGGGGCTCCTCGTGCAATGAGGTAGCAGGTCATGGTAGTAGCGAGAAAGTCATTTCAGGAATGGTTCCTTTATATGACGGTTTAGGGTTTGGGGTATTTATATGTCTGTCACAGAGAGTGAGGATGTTCGCAGCAACATGCACGTCATCCTGGGATACGGACTCTTGGCATCTGACAAGTAGCTGCAAGCCTCAAGCCAGAATCCGAAATCCCAATAAGCCCTTATGAAGCCCTAATCCTAGACCCCAGAAAACCACCCTCCCCCTCTTGAGCCCTCGGCCCTTTTTTAAGGTTTTTGCAGTTGCAAGCTTCTTCCTAACCGGCCATAACCCTAAGCCCTAAGCCCTCAACCCTAAACCCTAACCCTAAGCCCTAAACCCCCAACAAGATCAGCAAACCCTGAAAGCCAAGTTTCGAGGCCTCCACAAGCCCAAGCGCGGTATGTACACGGGTTTTAGTGGATAGGTTCTTGCGTCTTGTGCTGAGAGTTTGGAGTCCAGGTCCAGGGCTGGCGTTTAGGTTCAGAGATCAGAATTTCGGGTCCTGGCTTAGGGCTTAGACAGAAAAAGCCCCAACCCCCTAACCCCCAAAACCCTAAGCCCCTAAAACTAAACTCCTAAAACCCCTAACCCCGAAGCCCCAAACCCTGATCCCCAAGCCCAAACTCCTAAACCCCTAACCGCTCAACCCCGAACCCTGATCCCTAAACCCAAACTCCGTCCTTCACTTGCTTTTCGGCCCACCTCGCCCAGACATGTCCGAGAGCGATTGCTGAAACTTAGACTCCCCCAGCTTAAACCCGAACTCCCTCAAAAAGCCCAACCTCCCCAGCCCCAGACCCAAAACCTCGAAACCCGAAGCCCTGAGCCTTAAACCCCCAGCCCTGAACCCCTAAAACCCTAACCCTAATCCCTGAACCCCGAACCCTAACTGCCCTAACTGGATTGTCCGAGTTACGAGAGGCCAAACCCTTCCAAACTTTGCCCTTGGCTTCGACGAAGGCCCAGCTCGAGCGGAGGCGGCCTTGAGTGAGCATCCTTGGCTTCTGTTTGTTGGAGTTTAGGGTTTAGGGGTTTAGGGTCATAAGTACGCGTTGGGCGGGGTTGCGCAGTCATGAGTGCTGCACTGCTTCACGGCGACGACAGTTCCGGGCGAGCCCTGCTGCAAAAGCGGTTTAGAGTTTAGGGTTTTTTGTATTTCTAAATTCGGGATTAGGGTTTTAAGTTTTAAGTTAGGGTTGGTAGCCAGGGTTTAGGGTTTGGGTTGCGAGGTTTGGGTGGTATAGGCGGCGCAGGGTCTAATGTGTGTGCTTGATGTTTGCTTTTGATGTGTACTGTTGTGATGTGTTGTTCGTTTTTTGTTTTAACTCGTGCTGCGTGGAGTGTGTTATTTCCTGGTTCTTCTTGGTGTGTTTTTTTCTGTGTTGGCTCGCCTGGGCTTTGTTTTTGCACTGAGTTTGCCATTTTATCAGACTCGGTCTTACGGCCTTCTGGTGAGTTTCAGAAGGTTTAGGAAGCTTAGGGGTTGGCTTTGGAACGCTTTGGGAAGCGAACTCTTGTCGGGTTTAGATCGGAGCGGTTAGCCTTGTTCCTGCTTTCGTGCGTAGGGGCTCTAGGCCACGGGCTCCTGCGGTTGGGGGGTTTAGGATTTTAGGGTTTAGGGTTGAGGGTTTTAGGGTTTAGGGCTTCAGGGTTTTAGGGTTTAGGGTATAGGGCCCTAAACCCTAAACCCTGGATGCAAAAAGGGCTTAGGGTGCAGGATGGCGAGCTTCCCCTGATCGGGGAGATGGTTTCAAGAAGCATGACCCTGTAGAGGGGAAGCTGTCTTGGCCCGCAGAATGACAGCGGCAGCAAGTCTGTTGGGGTATTTAGCCTGGAGGACTTGTACTAATGGAGACCTTAAATATGGCCAGAGCATATTATACTGTAGAGGTATATCGGCCCTTTAAGATTGCAGATTGCTGTTTTGATTCAGCTGCTGCGTAAGGTATCGCACCCTCCGGCGGCGATTTCCTCATTATGTCCCTTGGCTTTCACAGACCGGCATTCAGCTGCTTTACGGCTATGGGTTGGGGGTCTGGGCTTTCACAGGCCGTGCAATCACTCGGCAGTTGCTTGCTTTCGGCGCACCCCACAGGACCTTCAACACCCTCTCCAATAACAAGAAGAAGAATAATAATAACAATAATAGTAATAGTAATAATAATAATAGTAAGTAGCATGACTCTATGGTACACAATAAATAACGACCTTTGATCATAAACCCTGGACCCAAATCCTGAACCCAGAGACCCGAAGCCATCCGCGAGGATGCCTTCGGATGCGGCCACTCCCTGGGCGGCGCTGTGATCCTTCATGTGGCAACTCCGTTTGAAGAGGATTTGGGGGGGTTTAGGGCTTGGGGTTTAGGTTTCTAGGGTTCATGGCAAGTTTATGGGGCATGGAAAGTTTCTACGTACCGGGCTGAATATAGTTAGGTCAAATCGAAGCCGGTAGATGTAGTTCCACCGGTCTTGAACCGTTCAACTGTTCAATCGCCAGGCCTCGGAACAGATTTGTTTTTTGGATGTCTGACTGTTGCTTAAACTCGGGGTACGATTTCTTTCTTTCAGTCGTTCCGCTCGCATGAGCAGTACTACATCTGTGAGTCGGTTCCTACATTCTAGGGTTGCCGGCCAAGGTACAACTGTACCAGAATAAGCAGAGTACAATAACGGTGCCAATTCATCGGACCACGATATGTTGACGTTTCTGCATCTAAGCATAATCAACCTCGACATGTAGTCTTGGCGGCACGACGTCTCAATCTTTCAATGGTGTAGGGAAGCGAAGCTTATCCAGACTAGGACGAAGCAGAATACATCTCTGCC
The DNA here is from genome assembly GCA_905231915.1 of Symbiodinium necroappetens. Classification (NCBI taxonomy): domain Eukaryota; class Dinophyceae; order Suessiales; family Symbiodiniaceae; genus Symbiodinium; species Symbiodinium necroappetens. The sequence goes on from CAJNJA010007470.1 coordinate 10,352, forward strand.
TTTTGGAGACCTGCGGAAGTGCCAAGGCGAAATCTGTCGAGGAGGAGCCTGAGTTCGTCTTCAAGCGGATAGACGTCTTCAACACGGTCAGCTGCCTGAGCCACTGAGGGGCTGACACCTTTCAATCATAGGGGGGCTTTTGGAGCATAGTTTTTTTTTAATATGACTTAATATTAGACAGTAGTAACAAAGAGCAATATGGAATACCATATTGTGCTACGTGGTCCTATAGTGGTATATTAGAATTAGAACATACGATAACATGCAATCTTGCAACATACAATAAGTACCATATACCCTAACCCAATATATAACGTTATCTTTCTATAACCATAATATCAACATAACATGGTACATCACAAAGCTGATTTACTACTACTAATAATAATGATAATATGATTATTCGTAATAATAGTAAATAATGAGATAGTTACATAATTAAATAAATAAATAGATAAATATATATATATGCACGCTTATAATATTACAACATAACATGATACAAGTAGCATAGATGCATTATATATATGGGTTATATGACTATCTTGCAACCAAAAATAAGGAGTTTTCACAGAACATGACTTAATATAGTTTTATGTAATGTAGTATAGAAATGGCGGAGGAACACAAAAACTTATTCTACAATCCAAGTAAGATCGTACAATATAAGATAAGATGGCATAGTGCACTATATGAATATTGTGTATCACAAGTAGAATATAGTATATCAGAACATGACTGAATATGGCTTTAAATTCAAATTTAAGGGTACATAAAGCAACATGATATAACAGAATATAAAAATGTTCGGGCACAAATGTATTATATTATGTTTGCTGCTATTTCATATTGATGTTTATACTGCTGTATGATATAGTCAGGTATAGTATGGTATACTACAGTACAGTATAATTTAATATAGTATAATATGGTATAGCGTCGTATTGTATAGTATAGTATTGTATTGTATAGCAAGGGAAAACAACATGTAAAGAACGCAGTAGACAGGAATAGAACATACCACACTAGACATATGCATGTGGAGCTGTTAGCACCCAACATGTTTGTACCCCACTGCGCCAATCGCAAAGGCCATGTCGCCACTGCCAGCTGCCACTCCGGCACCTTTAGCTGCGACGGAGCTGCATGTGCACCGCGTCAGCGGAGACGCTTCGGCTTGCAGCCAAGTGACAAAGTAGCTAAGAGAATTCGACAGAGGTCTTCCAACGCCGACATTTTTGCAGGAAAAGCCGAAGCCTGTTCACTGTTCACCATGTGCATAAGCAGAGCTCACTGCTTCTCCAGTGAGTGTGTGCGTTTATGCCGTTTATGCAGATCTCCGGTTCTTTACAGCCGGAGGGGAAGCCGCTAATTCTCCACCAGAACGAGTGCGAAGCGAGACCATCTGCATGTTCCTGAGTTTGCTGAGTGGCCACCCTTGTGTGGCCTCCTGGCGCATGAACATACCGCCGGGAACAGCAATAACAAGACATTAGCTTATTTTCGCATGCACCTGATCATTTCAAACCCATCCCTCAGTCCTAGAAGGCCTGCACACCGCACCGAATACTTGATAATCATCTCCCTTTATAGTCTCTGTTATAAACATCATAAACTGACCTTAGATTTCCTCTCCAGTCCGTCAGCGGATTGGGCGGAGCCTGGTGAACTCAGACTCCGGAGGAACCCTAAACCCTTGGGGTTTAGGGGCCCAGAAACCTTACACAAATCTAAAAGCCGCAAGGACTGGGCCTCCTGGGGTCTCCGCTTCTTCGACCCAGGCTCTGGCAAGGCCGCCTTTTCGTGTGTGTATGTGTGTCTGTGTATATATATATATAGATACACACATACACATATACATACATACATACATACATACATACATACATGCATACATATATGTATGTCTAATTTGTTTGAGATGCGTGTCGGCAAATTCTCTAGTATATATGATCCCGGTTCTCGGTTCGCCGACACCACCACACCCCCCCCCCCGTTCCCCGGCCGAACCGGGATCATATATACTGCAAACAGTAGGTGGCTGAGGTGACGAGTCAACCTTGCCTGCCAGGTTCACACGCACAATGCCAAGACCTCCATCCAGGATCCGCACTCATTGCGCCACTTCTTGCCGGACAAGTCCTGGCAGGCCGCTGGGCATTTGGGGGGTTTCTGGCTTTACCCGAGCCGTAAAAAACCTACATCAGTTTTGGCTTCCTTATTCTGATTCCTTACATAAGTCCGGTTATTTGGGGGCAAGGCTTCTTGATTCTGATTCTAAAGGTACGCTTTGGGGGGCCTCAGGAAAGCTCAGGCTCTGAGCAGCTGCGGGATGACCCGAAGTCTACACTGCTCGCGACTGGTCCAGGAGCCCCAATTAGCTCTTTACCCACAAACAACAGTCTCCAAACCGCAAATCCTAAACATCCTTCATCCTAAAGCACGAAAAAACTCCACACTTAAAGACGGCAGTTCTTGTATAAAAGGCATGAGCAAGTCTTGATTGAAGGCCCTGACAACCCCAAAAGCCCTGAACACAAACCCCAGCCCCAAAAACTCAAAACACAACCTGCAGGCCAAAAGCTCCTATTATAGAAGCATGCATAATTGCCAACACGTACACTGACATGTACCTTGCCTATTACCGTGCCCTAAACCTAGCCAGGCGGGAGGCAAAAAGCCCTAAACCCTAACCCTAGGCACCCCAAAGCTTAAACACGAATCTCTAAACCGTATTACAACTAAACCCTAAACTCCTAAACCCCTAAACTCCTAAACCTCTAACCCCCTAAACCCCTAAACCCTAAACCCAAAACGCCGTGTTAGAACCACGGAGGCCGACGGAGAAGCCTCTGAAACCTCCGCCTCTAGCTCGGGTGCCGATTCTTTGGCCCCTAGAGATTTTGGGTTTCAGGGCTTTTTGGGGTTAAGGCCTTTAGGGTTCCGAAAAAAGGGTTTTAGGCTTTAGGGTTCCGAAGAAAGCGTTTTAGGCCTTTAGGGTTCCGAAGACAGGGTTTTAGGCTTTAGGGTTCCGAAGACAGGGTTTGAGGCTTTAGGGTTCGAAGAATGGGTTTTAGGCTTTTGGTTCGGGTTTTGGGTTTAGAAACCCTAGAAGGGTGAGTGTAAGATGTAGTATAAGGGTTACTGTGAGAGAGGGGTTCTAGGTTTTTTTGGGGGGATCAGGAGGACTAGGGCTTTAGGACGTCAGAATCTTAGGGTTGTAAGGGTTTGGGAGTTTCGGATTTTGAGGTCTGTGGATTCTGTGGATTTTGGCCGGGGGTCTTGGATTTCTTGAGGTTTGGGGTGTTTGGGTAATGTAGTGTTGATGGTTGACCTCTGAGGTTTTGGTGGTAAGCCTACAGCCTTTCCCTGGAGCATGGCGGTAGAATATCGGCGCTGAAAATCGGAGCGTTGTTGGAAAGCAGCTCAAGGCTATGATTTCATATACGTCTATACGTATTTTCAGGATTTCCGACAGGCTTTTTGGGTAGGTATTCAGGCTTCCATATTACGTAAGTATGATCAGGGGCATGCCGCAGCAAGCTGAAAGATGCAGAAAGAGTCCTTTGACTCACAGTGCGCCAAAAGCGGAAGTGTTTAACTGTTTAGGGATGACCCCTGTGCAACAACCAATCCAAACAAAAATGCTTAAAGTTTCCTCAAGACATCCTTGTCAGGACTTTAGGCCTCGTTAGGCCATGCTATGCCTCCTTGTCGGACAGTGGTTACTATCAAGCACTAGGTTGCGGTAAGGTCTAAATTCGATAGAAAACGTCTACCTGTAACCCCAGATCTCCAGCAAGTAATAGGTTATGATTATGACTCAGGGTATAGTCGTTGGATCTCCAGGTAGGGGCAAGCAGGGAAACCAGAGAGACAGCTAAGGATCAGCCAGCCTTCATACAACCTGGCGAGGGCCAGGCCTGAAATATCTTCTAAACATGACTTAGGGGCTGAGTAGGTAACCTTTAACCTTTTTGGGCTTGTATAATCCTACTATAAGTCAAAAGGTTAGCCGTTTTTGGGCTAAGGCACTCAGCCCCGAAGATGAAATAACAAATGTAAAGAAGACAGGCACGGCTCTAGGCATGACGTGTGTTTGACTCTTTGGTTCATACGTATGCATAATGCCTGTAGACAGGTTGAGGTGTAATATCGTTGTCTTGTATACTATTTTAAATCACCTTATATTATTCGCATGCAGGTTACCTAGACCTTAATATCTAAACCATAGCCCTGCTCAGCGGGAAATGCCGAAACATGACAAAGACTTCAAGCAGGACCGCCATGCAAAACAGCACCTTCCCCCAACACGAATCCCCCAAGAAGGGTTGGCAGCTGCTCCTCGGCGACGACTGACGTGCTGAGTAGACTTCACCTTAGCTGTGGAAAACCTACATGTCAGGGGTCCTCATTATAACATATGTCATATGTAATAGAGGATGAATATAGAAATACATACACACACACGCATATATATATATATGTTTTCATTTACTTACTTATTTGTATACACGGATCTATATTGTTGCATTGTATGTAAACTACGTGTTGTATAACCAATATTAAATCTTATATCTGTATGTATACATGTATATATATATACACACATACATACAGTCTATCCTATTTACTATCTGACACATACTGTTCGGTATAACAGTGACGACCTTAACCCTCAACCCTGGACCCCCCAAACCCAAACCCTGACCAAAACGACGCTTCATCGACCCTCTGGTAGGTGTTTCTAACGGTTGGTATGAAACCTTTGTAGAAACCAAACCCACGGAGCCAGAAAGCGCAAAAGCCGTGAATGTTACGGGCCCTACGACCCGAACCCTAGAACCCTAAATCCAGGCAAAGAAGCTAGGGCCGCTAGGGTTCGGGGTTTACCGGGTTCAGGGGTTAGGGCTGTTATAGCGTTAAGGGTTTAGGATGGTTTGAGGGTTCTAGATTTTAGGGGTTGCTTTGGAGTCTACATTAAAGCTTAGGACCATAAACCCCTAAACCCTAAACCCCAAACCCCTAAACCGCAAACCCTAAACATTAGAGTTTAGGGTTCAGGGTTTGATGCTTGCAGGCTCCGGTGAGTCGTCCCGGAGTGTCCTGGGAAGCTTTCTGGAGTCTGGCCTTCTGGCGGGTTTAGGAAAAGTTTAGGGTTTGGGTTTTGGGGATGCTTGGGGATGCAAGGCTTGAGGGTTGAGGGTTTTGGGATGGAGTGTTTACTAGATTCCACCTAGCCGCATTGCTTTGGTGTGAATGTATTTCTTCAGTAGGTTGTTGATGGTTGTTGAGATGCAGCCTGGGGCAAATCGAAATCGCCCAGAATCATTCATCAAAAACCGGTAGTAGAAAGGGTTCCGGGTTTTAAACCCTATAGACTGTAAACCCTGACCCCTGAACCCTAACCCCTAAACCCTAACCCAATGAGCGTTCGTCGTCTAGGCAAGTCCGAGAGAGAGTGCTGAAACCCTAACCCCTGACCCAAAAACTCTAAAACCCTAAACCCTAAACCCTAACCCCTAAACCCAAAAACTCTAAACCCTAGCCCCTGGGTTTTGGGGGCCAGTGTTGGTCTATTTCGTTTGGCATCAGCTCAGGGTCGAGTTTAGCCAGTGAGGGCTCGCGCCGGGGTCCGAGGCCCTTTTGGGATTGGGGTCTACTCTAAGGGCTTAAATCCAGGTCCCTGAGTGGTACCCTTTTGCCCTTTTTGGTTTAGGGCCCCCTTACTAAAACAGAAGAGTAGGAAAAAG